>WOVY01010267.1:0-217790 GCA_013436015.1 Rhipicephalus annulatus | reverse complement strand
CTATTGGGTGAGTAGGCGAGTACTGTATGAGCCACTGAAGCGGCACCACCTCTGAAAATATAAGGTGCATACATGTGCACCAGCCTATCTACATGCAAATGCTTCTCTTGAATAAAAAATGATTTTTTTGTGGCTAAAGTATTTTCTTGCTATTTTTTTCTTCAGGCTTAGAAATGGCATAAAAAAGACATTCACAAACTTTATTGATAAGACTAACTAGCCTAAAAATTCATAAAGCGGTTTCATTTAAAAGGGAGGAGACTTTGGTACATTAGAATTGTCATTTACTGATTTCTTGCAAGAAATGCCTCAAGGCCCTTACTTGTAGGGATATATTACATAAAGAGGAGGGAAAAACAGATAGGCGGTAGCATCAATAAACAGCAGAACAACAATACTCATCAAACAAACACCTAAAAAAGTGTGACATAACAAACAAAATATACAAAAATGCAATTCTGAAAAATAGAAAGCTCTAGTGGACAGCCTACAAATGGGTAATACTTTTAATAAGTTTATTAAATTTAAGTGTATTAATTTTAGTTGTAATATAAGGAGGCAGCCAGTTTCAACTCGATAATGGTTTTAGGGATGAATGATTTAGCAAAGATGGAAGTACAGCAAGCTATGTGTTTAATTTGAAAGGACGATGGGATGTGGAAATATGATTGGAAAAAAATGAAGTAATGAGTGGCAGTATATTTTATAAAAAAGAGGTAAAGAAACTAGTGTACATGATGGTAAAGGTTATCAAGACCAGCACAAGCCTTGAGGACTGACACAACACCAATGAAATGGTAGTAATCAGAAAAAAAAAATCTGTTTGCATTTTTTTGGAGAGATCGATGTTGCCTATGATGTAGGCCTAATTCAGGTGCCACATCTATGAAGTATACTCTATATTTTAGGATGAATTAAAGTAAAGTGGGTGAGATTAAGCACCTGTGCAGGAGCATGTTGTAGATTACAATTTGAGAGGCAGAGAGGTAGTGGCAACTACAAAGCGAAATAGGTATGACGGCTCCATGTCAGGTCAAACATAGAATGAACATTTAAATAGTTGTCAGTGCAAGCTGAATCAACATTTATGTATTTGGAGTATGTGAAGTTCAGAAAGCAGCAATAAAACTTTTTGTAAACGTGACAAGTTGAGCCTTACACTTATTTAGAAATGTAGCCATGATGAGCACCAAGTTTGTAATTGAACAGAGGTTGCTTTATAATAACTGATAGCCAGAGTTACTTTTCATGGCTCAGTACACTACAAATGAGGTCATCAGTGAAAAAGTCTAGTTTGAGAAAAAATACATTCAGGCAAATCATTAACAAATATTAGAAAAGAACAGGGGACCAAGGAAACTTCCCTGCGGAGTGCCGAATGTTACTTGAGCTGTCGAAGAGTAAGAGCCATTAACAGAGGTGAATTGACTGCGATATCAGAGGAACCCTTGTATACTAAGATGTGTGTGTGAATGTTCAGTTGTGTTAACTACAGAGTCTATGGCCCGTATTCACAAACCAACCTTGGCCTTTCCTCGAGTTCTCCTCAAGCTTTTGTACCCTCTACTTGTGTTATAAAGGCACAAAAATGGTAAGGAGGTAAAAAACTACAACAAGACTGGTTCACGAATACTGGCCAACTTTGTACATCAAGCGCAATAAAGGCTTACAACCGATAACAAAACTTGAGGTAACACCGAGGATGGTTAGTGAATACAGGCCTATGGTCGGAGACCCAATCAGTTGCACCGAAAAAACTGGGAAACAAGGTTTCAACTTGAAAGCCAGTGTCTATTAATAAGCCATGATCACAAGGAAATTCCTTACAGAAACTGTGCTATTTAAACATGATGTAATCTTTGAAATAATTATTTATTTGAGTTTGAATGATGCCTTCGAGGAGCTTGGAAAAAGTGTAAGTGAAAGGAATGAGTCTGTAGTTTAGAGAATCAGGGCAGGTGCCTGATTAGAACATTGCATAACTTGGCTTCACACCAGTGATGAGGAATGCAGCAAAAGGATAATGATCCATAAAAAAAGTGCAGTAAAGGCTTCAAAAATGCTCCCAAATATATTTTAATATATCGTGGCTAAAAACAAGGAGATCTATACTTGCAGCATTTTTATTGTTTCTAAATAAAGAAAAAATACCATCTTTACTGACGACTACAAATTTATTGCATAGAATAGAGAAATCATGAAATGAACTAAAGATTCGAAAAGGAGTAACCATTTCAAGAGTGAAAACAGATGCAGATGAGAACGCTTTTATAATAAGATAGGCAGAATAGACGCCATTCAGCTAGTCAATGTTCAGATGGATCAGGATATAAATGCGGCTTATATTACATTCCAAAATCTCCAGGGTTTATTACATAGCACAGTGGACACGCAGGGGTGTCTGCATAAGCAGGCGTTTAGTGTGTAGTGACACCACGGACCCGAGCTAAGGGGGGGAGGGGGGGGTTCTCACCAGAGATGGATTGGCCACCCGGGTGCAGTATCTGGCCACTACCTCCCACATGCATACGTCAAATAACTCACGGCCCTTAGTCCCCAGCAGCTGCGAAGCAACTGACCCCGGCGGTGGTCAGATCTGCAATGCAGCAGAGGGTGCTAAGAATCTCTGGATCCAGACAGGCCACCATTGGAACCTGAACTTGGCAACGTTTAACACTAGAACCTTATCTAGTGAGGGAAGCCTAGCTGTACTACTCGAGGAGCTAGAGGGTGTTAAATGGGATATAATAAAACTCAGTGAGGTTAGGAGGACAGATGAGGCCTATACGGTGCTACAGAATGGGCACCTCCTTTGCTATCGAGGCTTGGTTGACAGAAGAGAACTGGGAGTGGGGGTTCCTAATTCACAGAAACATAGCTGGCAACATATAGGAATACTATAGCATTAATGAAAGGGTGGTAGGTATGGTAATTAAACTCAATAAGAGATACAAGATGAAGGATACAACCTTACGCGCCTACATCCAGCCACGATGACGCATCAGTTGAAAGCTTCTATGAAGACGGACGTGGAATCAGCAATGAGTAAGGTAAAAACACACCATACTATACTGATGGCAGACTTTAATGCAAAGATAGGCTGGAGACCAGGCAGTAGGAGATTATGGCATCGGTACTAGAAATGCCGAAGGAGAGCTACTAGTAGAATTTGCAGAACGCAATAATTTACGTATTTTGAATACCTTCTACCAAAAACGAGGAAACCGTAAGTGGACATGGAGGAGCCCTAATGGGGAAAGTAAAAACGGAATAGACTTTATAATGAGTGCACACCCAGGCATCGTGCAGGATGTGGAAGTGGTTGGCAGGGTGTGATGCAGTTACCATAGAATGGTACGGTCTCGATTTCACCTAGACTTGAAGAAGAAACGACAGAAACTGATACGCAAGAAGCCAATCAATTAGCTAGCACTGTGAGGGAAAGTAGAGGAATTGAGAGTCTCCCTTCAGAACAGGTGCTCGGCTCTTATCGAGGAAACCAGCCTTAGCGTTGACGCAATGAATAATAATCTGAAGAGTATCATTATGGAGTGTGCAGTGGAAGTTGGAGGTACGGTACTTAGACAGGACACTGCCAAGCTGTCCCAGGAGACGAATAACCTCATTAAAGAGCGTCAAAGCATGAAAGTCTCAAGTACAACAGACAAAATAGAACTGGCAGAACTTTCGAAGTTGATTAATAGGCGTAAGGTATTCGATGTAAGAAGGTATAACATGGAGGGAATTGAACATGTTCTGAAAAATGGAGGAAGCGTCAAAACAGTGAAGAGGAAACTTGGAATAGGGAGAAATTGGATATATGCACTAAGGGACAAAGAAGGCAAAATAACTACCAATATGGATAGGATAGTTAAAATAACGGAGGAGTTTTACAGAGATCTGTACAGTAGCCAGGACAACCTCGACCTTAATACTATAAGAACTTGCAGTAACCCAGATGACACCCCACTAGTAATGATAGAAGGAGTCAGAAAAGCTTTGGAGAGCATGCAAAGAGGCAAAGCTGCTGGTGAGGATTAGGTAACATCAGATCTGCTGAAAGATGGAGAACAAATTGTGTTAGAAAAACTAGCCATCCTATTTACGAGGTGTCTCCTGACGGGAAGGGTACCAGAGTCTTGGAAGAATGATAACATCATCTTAATACATAAGAAAGGAGATGACGAGGACTAAAAGAATTACAGGCCGACCAGGTTGCTGTCCGTAGTATACAAGTTATTTACAAAGGTACTTGCTAACAGAGTTATTAAAACATTAGAATTCGATCAACCAAAAGAACAAGCAGGATTTCGAACAGGATACTCAACAATCGACCACATTCATACTATCAATCAAATAATAGAGAAATGCTCAGAATATAACCAACCACTATTCATACCCTTCATAGATTACGAGAAGGCGTTTTATTCAGTAGAAATATCATCAGTCATGCAGACACTGCGGAATCAGAGCGTCGATGAAGCATATACAAAGATCCTGGAGTACATCTACAGGGGATCAACTGCTGTCCTAATGCTTCATAAAGAAAGCAACAGAATACCAATCAAGAAGGGTGTAAGGCAGGGGGATAAAATCTCCCCAATGCTATTTACCACGTGCTTACAGGAGGTTTTCAGAGGCCTAGAATGGGAACAGTTAGGGATAAGAGTTAATAGAGAATACCTTAGTAACCTGCGCTTCGCCGATGACATTTCATTGCTGAGTAACTCAGGGGACTAATTCCAACTCATGATTAAAGAATTAGACAAGGAGAGCAGAAAGGTGGGTCTTAGAATTGATCTGCAGAAAACGAAAGTAATGTACAACAACCTCGGAAGAGAGCAGTGCTTCAAGATAGTTAATAGTGCACTTCAAGTTGTTTATTTATTTTTATTTCATAATACCCCTAAAGGCCCCCGAAGGGGTATTACATAGGGGAACAAACACATGAAACAAATTTTTGTACGCTTATACAGTCTAAAAACAAGATTAAACAAAATAATGAAAGCGAGCTAAATACAAAAAGCAACAACAACAACAAAATCAGATACTATGAAAAAAAGAAAAATTAAGTAGAGATGAAATATTGAATACTGGAAACATAAATTAAGGGCACTAACAAATACAGTATACAAGGAAAAAAAAACTAAAATGATGGCATGATCTTAAGATACAAAAGTTCGTAATTAACACATAAATAATACAAATCAAGCGTGTACAATGGTCGTGAAAAACATTAACACATGATAACAAGAAAAATAAACACTGATGTACATATGAAGAAGCTTAATGAGAGTACGCGCGGTGGATATCTAATCGGAAATGTTGAGTAAAAGTTCGTTAAATGTTGGGAAATCTGCTTGAGTGGCAATGTGGGATGGCAAGCTATTCCATGCAACTATTGTTCGGGGAATGAAGGAATTAGCGTAATGAGCTGAGTGATAAGTTATACATTTTATCTTGAAGATATGGTCTGTGCGTGGAAAGATGACTGTTGGTGCTTCGAAAATGCGGTGAAGGTATGGGTGATGATAGAGCTTGTGGAGAAGCGAAAGGCGGGCAGTTCTGCGGCGATGAGTTAAGTCGTCAAGCTGAGCGCGAGTTTTTAGTAAAAGACTATGTCTACTTAGTGCAGGTAATAACCACGGGGACGAACCAAGAGATTGAAGTAACTAGAAGAATAAGAATGGGGTGGAGCACATTTGGCAAGCACTCTCATGTTATGACAGGTAGATTGCCACTATCCCTCAAGAAGAAGATATATAACAGCTGTAACTTGCTGGTACTTAGCTACGGAGCGGAAACCTGGAGACTTACAAAGAGGGTTCAGCTTGAATAGAGGATGATGCAGCGAGCAATGGAAAGAAAAATGGTAGGTGTAACTTTAAGAGACAAAAAGAGAGCAGAGTGGATCAGGGAACAAAACGGGGTTAAGCATATCATAGTTGAAATCAAGAAGAGGAAATGGACATGGGCTGGGCATGTAGTGCATAGACAGGACAATTGCTGGTCGTTAAGGGTAACTAACTGGATTCCCAGAGAAGGCATGAGAGTTAGGGGGAGACAGAAGGTTAGGTGGGCAGATGAGATCAAGAAGTTTGTGGGTGTAAAGTGGCAGCAGCAAGCACAGGATCGAGTTAACTGGCGAAACATGGGAGAGGCCTTTGTCCTGCAGTGGACGTAGTCAGGCTGATGATGATAGTGCACAGCACCTCAACTGACGGCTTGAGGCTTTGAGCATTTTTCTGTAATCCATATCACTTGCTGTTGTATTCCCAAGGATTAATAGGGTACAGTGTAGACCTACACAGACATTTTTGTTTCTTCTTTTTATTGGCTCTTTGAGGCAAAAATGCACATTTACTACACCGTACTTTTGTAACAGGTATGTGTCATATCATGAGTTCGGGTAGTTTTGAACGGCGTCTAATTTTGTTTAAAAAAATGGGGAGAACATAGAGCTAAAAGGCTCTCAGAAAAAGAAGTTTCAAGGTTTATCTCATCAAAATCAGAACCTACAATTTGTATAGGCTTCGTGATAAACTGAGTTAGGCGAAAGTCTTAACAAGCTTTTATAGTAAGGCATGGGCTACCTTATCACTAGCCAAGATAGATAAAGTGACAAAACTGAAGCCTGGAAGTTTAAAATCGCCGAACGTTTATAACTAACACTAAATTTGGCGTAGGTGAGGAGGCGACAAAATTTGTCAGTAGACCATCATATAAGGTCAGGAGGATTTTGCCCGGTCCTTTAGACCCACATGTTTTTGTCCTGCCACTGTTGAGCTTCAGTTATGAACTAAGTAGCCAAGAAGGGCATCTCTTAATCTGTCTATGTTATGAGAGATTAAAATGCATGTGTCGTATCAGTTTAGGTCATCGTGCACAATGAATGCATGGATCCGATGCAAGCAAATCAACGCAATACAGGCATCACACATGAAGCAAGCACTTCAGCTCCTTAGTCAGACATATGATCGCAGCACTTCCAACCATGCCCTGGTCACCTCAATAGCGAGACGTGAAGACTTCGTAGATCATGTGAGTTTTTCGACAAAATTGTAGTGCTTTTGTAATCTAGCTGCTATAGGCAACATTAAAAGAGGCTCTCGTGCAGTGCCACGATTGCCGGCCTAATGCTGACTGTACTAACATTGTCGTCACAGGTGAAATTAATGAATTAGTGTGGTTTTAATGTTGGGTGTTGCATTAATTAAATTGATGGCAACCTGTACAGTATGGCTGGTAATTCAAGTAGTAATGGGTTAGTCATCTTTATCTCATTTGTGAAGAAAGGTTGGATGAAAACAGCTTGTATACCTTTCTCTTATGTTGATGATAATAACCTTTCTACTTGGAAAAGGTTTCTACATGCATACGAAGCTACAATAGTCAGCCCTGTCCATAGCTGTACAAGGTTTGCAAGTCCTACCTGCGAACCAATCGCTGCACTATAACACGCTAAAAAAAAAAACCGAAGAGAACCTGCAAGTGCTTTATATGGCAGTCTATTTGCGAACATATTCAACTCATACTTAGTGGAAGTGCAGCAGCACATCGTAGCCGCATGAATTAAGATGTGTAACCCTGGGCATGAGGAAGGTCAAGCTGGTTTGCTTGGTGGTCCAGACACGACTACCTGGTCTAGAGGCACAAGTGACAACATGGCCAACATTCCAGATTTGTTTAAAAGAAATAAGCGGACCATCTCTTCCTCAGAGTGTAAGCATGTAAACATTTTAATATCCAGTGCAAGGGTATAGTTAGCACAGAAGCTTAACGTGGCATGCATAGCACGTACATAAATGACTTTTTGTTAACTTTTTCATATAAGGCGATCAATAATGTGCTGCATGAAAACTGAAAATTGCATACGCAAGTTGGATCGCATTCTTGATTTTAGCAGCGCACTGAAAGATCCTCGTCCCTCAGAGCACTGCTGAAATCAATAACAACAATGTACTGTCTGCGACACAAGTTAACAAGTTTCTCCTAAGCACATATTGGACTGATCTTCCTGAATGCCGCCTCCTTTGATTTCGAATGTTTGATTATCCTCGCAGAATAGGACATTTATACGCTTGTTCAACAATCGATGCACTTTCTTGCCGAGACGTACAAGGACACACAAAACTCCAGGCCCGTAAGCGAAAACGATGCAACTGACTGCATCGTTTCCTCCGCCACTGGGTAAGCAATGCTGTTCACGCTATTTATTGAGGCTCTGATGACAGAAAAACGCGCCGCAGTAGACGTGGTACCAGAACAGCGTCACTGGACGCATAGATTTCGCGAACGAAAGGCAAGCATGCCCATTAATTTGACACCAGACCACCGATTTCCTCTCTGTCTACAAAAGAAACACTCTGTCGACAGGCAAGGATGCACATTAATTTGACGCCAGACCACCGATTTCCTCTCGGTCTATCAAAGAAACACTCTGTTGACGTTGCAATGCAGATTTATCACACCCTGTTCGGCGAATGCTGTTGACATGGCACATTGCGATGTAGAACGTACACATGTACTGTACAATATTGTGTGCGATACTGTACGTATGTGTACTGTATGTGTACAATACTGTACACATGTACTGTATTAGGGTAGTCGTAGGATCAAAATACGCTCCAAACCGAAATCCAATACGGCCACTCCCATCCAAATCACCCAGTGGAATTGTCGGGGCTTTAAGGCTCACACTAAGCGCGCCAACCTCCGGCTTTTCCTCGCAGCATTTCAAAACCTTCCTGCTGTGGTAGCCCTCCAGGAGCCAGGGAGTGCTGCCACACTCACAAACTATACTACGTTTCAGCAGGACCCTTTATCTTGCATCTGCGTGCACAAAAATTATACGGCCAACCTAGTTGATCTCGACCTTAAGCCAGCTTTCTCGTACGTGATGGTGACACTCCTTCCGCTGCGTAAACAGGACCCGCCACTGCACGTGCTAAACATTTATTGCTCACCGAAACTAAGCAACATTACATTCGCAGACCTTTTTAGCCGCGCTTTAAAGGCTGCGGGCAGGGACCCTCTGGTGATTGTGGGTGATTTCAATGCCCCCAGCACACTCTGGGGGTATGCACGTGAAGAGAAACGTGGACGTAAATTGGCGGAACTTATGTCCACGCTGGGCCTAACTCTTCACACCGACCCTGCCTACCCAACTCGCGTGGGTAACTCCGTGACCCGGGACACATGTCCAGACCTTACCCTCACAAAAAACATTCAGTATGCGGATTGGGTCAACACTGAAGAGACCCTCGGCAGCGACCACTGCATACTCAACACCACCATTCGCACCTACCCTTTGGCAAGACCCTACGGAGAGGCAAAATTACCCGATTACACTAAGTTTCGGCAAATATACGCCAATTCGACACCCATTGAGGAGCAAGGATACCATGCTTGGTCCCAGCAACTGGTTTCCTCATTACGCTCCACAGAAACACAAATTAAACTCTCCGAGGCGACTCCGGCGGTGGATAACCATCTCCTTCACCTCTGGGAGGCCCGGCGCAGCCTCGTCCGCCGATGGCGCCGGCAAAAACACAACCGAAAGCTCAAAATTCGCATCGCTGAGCTCACCCAGCGAGCAGCAGAGTACGCGGCCCAGCTCGCTGACTCTAACTGGGTGGACCGTTGCAACACGGCCGCTCGACAAATGTCCAGCCGGAGTACCTGGCGCCTCTTCCGCGCCTTGATTGATCCGACCCAAACTCGAACAGAGACACAAAAGCATCTGCAACGAGCATTTCACAGCTTCGACGGAGACACAGCCAAATTGGCATGTAAACTCCGAGACCAATATTTATGCACTCAGCAGGACTCCCAAGGGCCGGCGTACTCGTATGCAGGTACCGAGAACGCGGAGCTGGATCAACTGTTCCAGTTACACGACCTGAAGGCAGCCCTAGCAAAAATGAGGCGAGGAACGGCGCCGGGAAGGGATAAAATTACCGTGAAATTACTTGCCAATCTTCCTGACTCGGCCTACATCATGCTCCTTGCCTACATAAATTCCATTTGGATCGGGAAAACAAGCCTACCAATTGAGTGGAAGACCGCCCTGGTCACCTTCATACCCAAAGCGGGCAAAGCCATTAACACGGACAACCTCCGCCCCATCTCCCTTACTTCTTGTGTGGGAAAATTAATGGAGACGATGGTGCGCGACAGGTTGTCCGCGTTCCTGGAGAGCAAAAATGCATTTGCAGACACCATGTTCGGGTTCCGCCCACACCGGTCCGCGCAAGATGTCTTGCTTCAGCTCGACCATGAGATCCTCGATCCAGTCGAGTATCCCCTGAATGACAAAGTTGTGCTCGCTTTGGATTTGAAGGGGGCCTTTGATAACGTGACCCACGAAATTATTCTAACACATCTCTCACAGGTGGATTGCGGCCAAAACACTTTCAACTATATTAAACAATTCCTCACTGACCGACAATCATACATTCGGATTCAGGACATTGAACACGGCCCTTACCGATTAGGCACGAGAGGGACTCCGCAGGGAGCGGTCCTCTCGCCCCTCCTATTCAATGTGGCAATGATGAGACTCCCCGCTCAGCTGGCGAAAGTCGAAGGCATACAGCATGCGCTGTACGCCGACGACATCACCATATGGGCGTCACACGGCTCGGCAGGAGACATGGAGGCAAGCCTGCAGCAAGCGGCGGACATCGTGGATGACTATGCCCGTCGCTGCGGCCTTCAGTGCTCCCCGTCCAAATCGGAATTCGTGCACATACGCCCCTCACCAAAGTGCACCGCAAAGATCGACCTCTCCCTTCACAGCGGACCAATACCCGAACGCGATGAGATTAGAATACTGGGGCTTTTTATACACAAAAATCGCAGAGCAGACACAACATTGGCCAAATTGCGTAAGGTGGGGGACCAGGTGGGCCGGATGGTCCGCCGGGTTTCCAACAAGCGCGGGGGGTTACGATGCAAAGATGCCTTGCGGCTGGCGCATGCATTTGTAACCAGCCGAGTCCTGTACTCGGCTCCATACCTCCACCTACGCAAATCCGACGAGAATGCACTCGAAGTCATTCTCCGCAAAATCTACAAGCGCGCCCTCGACCTTCCTGTCAGCACCTCTAACCAGCGCCTTTTGGGCTTGGGAATGGTGAACACCTTCAAGGAGCTGAGAGAGGCGCACTTGACAAACCAATATACTAGACTCTCTAAAACACCGTCGGGTCGCCGCCTCCTTGCCCGGCTACACATCAATCACTCAATACACACGGAAGAGCGCGTACGGATTCCAGAAGTTTGGCGATACTCCTTGCACGTGCGCCCTCTTCCGGCTAACATGACCCGAGACGACTACACTGGCCGACGCCTCGCGCGGGCGGAAGCCTTGGCTCGACACTACGGCCACAAATTCGGGGTATTCTACGTGGACGCCTCCGGCCCGCACCACGGTGGTTGGTATACGGCTGCGGTCGTCCACGAAAACACCGTTGTAAACGGACTCACATTCCGTGCACATAACATTACGCACGCGGAGGAGATCGCCATCGCACTAGCCGCCGCAGATCAGGACTCGAGGGTCATAATCACCGACTCAAGGGGTGCCTGTCGCAATATTGAACAGGGATACATTCCGTACCGTGCTTATAAAATACTGCAGAACAGCAGCTACCTAGGTGCCCCCGCGCACCGAACGATCATATGGGCTCCGGCTCACACGGGCCTCGATGGTAATGAGACGGCCGATGCCGCTGCCCGCGCGCTCACTCTCCGGGCACCATCCTCGTCCCCTACCGATCCGGAACTCGAACCCAATCCTGCCTACACCTTTAAGGAGATCACACAATTTTATCAATCCGGCCATAACGTCTATCCTAAACCCTGTAAGGGCCTCACGAAGGCGGAGGAGCGAATCCTCCTTCGCCTTTATACTAAAACTCTATTGTGCCCGGCAATCATAAAACACGTTGACCCCGCTTGCACGGGGAAGTGCCCACATTGTGAGGAAAGTTCCTCTGACATTTTCCACATGGTGTGGGCATGCCAAAAAACCCCAAATCTTACCCCACTACCCAACCCTTCGCGGGAGGACTGGGAGGCAGCCCTGCTCGGCTGCTCTGACCTGACGGCCCAACGGGCCCTGGTCGAGCGTGCCCGGGCCGCGGCCAACGCCAATGGGCTCCCGTAAGAGGGAGCCCACCTAGTGTTTGTACGGGGCGGCCCCTTAAGGACCGTTCCCACCCTCCCTGTAAATAACATCTGTAAATAAATGTTTTTCAGCAGCAGCAGCCAAACCGAAACCAGGGGCAAACCCGCTGCACCCTCGAGCACAGAACAAACAATCAACTTATTTTCCTTTTAATAATACTTATAAACCAACAAATAATTTATTAGGTTGTTAAATTGAGCAATATATACTAATATTACAAAAACAGTATACACAAACAAATATTTTTATTCAATGCGTTAATAATTAATTTATGCACTATAAAAAACACGTTACACACTTGTTTAATGACAATTTTGTAAGTTTATTGCATTATAAAGTAATTATTTGCACATTTAAATAGCTTTACGTTAATTTTTTTAAAGTGACGTCACTTCCGTGCGGCGCAGCAGCCAGTTCTGTGTGGGGATGTGTGGGTCCCTAAACCCCAGTGCTTTGAAAAACTCTGCGCTATCATCCTTAACTATAGGGTGAAGCCCTTTACAGAACATTATCAAGTGTTCGGAAGTTTCTTCTTCCTCTCCACACGCACTGCATACCATGTCAACCCCTTCGTATTTGGCCCGATATGTCTTGGTTCGCAGTACTCCCGTCCTGGCCTCATATTAATTTTTTTCCTTAAAAGTGAGTTTGAGGATTCGTACTTTGCAGTGAAGAGTTTAATTTTCACTCGTTCCTTGACTTTAGCCACCAATTAGATAACCTCCTTCTCGTTAAGTCTACCCGCTTAAAGTTTATTTTGCCCTCCCGGTCCCTAAACCCCAGTGCTTTGAAAAACTCTGCGCTATCATCCTGAACTATAGGGTGAAGCCCTTTACAGAACATTATCAAGTGTTCGGCAGTTTCTTCTTCCTCTCCACACGCACTGCATACTGTGTCTACCCCTTCGTATTTGGCCCGATATGTCTTGGTTCGCAGTACTCCCGTCCTGGCCTCAAACAGTAGAGAACTACCCCGAGTATTATCATAGATCCTTTCCTTGGCAATTTCCTGCTTAAAAGTTCGATAGATCTCCAGTGCGGACTTCTTAATCATGCCCATTCTCCACATGTCAGTCTCCGTTTCCTTCACTTTCTTCTTAACCGATAGTTCTTTTTGGTTTGGCTACCTGCTGTTTTCTGAGTATTTACCACTCAACTTCCTGGTTCGCTTCCTCCATTTTGTATCGACATTCTTCATGTACAAGTAGCTGAAAACCTTCCTAGCCCAACGCTCTTCCCCCATTTATCTCAATCGTTTCTCAAATTTTATCTTGCTGCTAGCTTCCCTGCCCTCAAATGATGTCCGTCCCATATCACCTTGTACTCCCTGATTTGGTGTATTCCCGTGAGCTCCTAAAGCAAGCCTACCTATTCCACGTTGCTTAATATCTAATCTTGCTTGAACTTCTGATCTCATGCAGAAAACCGCATTGCCGAACGTCAGCCCAGAAACCATGACCCCTTTCCATATTCCTCTCACAACATCATACCTATTGTAATTCCACAGTGCCCTATTTTTCATGACTGCTGCATTCCTGTTACCTTTAGTCGTCACGTATATTTCATGTTCCCTCAGATACTCGGTCCCATTGCTTATCCATACGCCCAGATATTTGTATTTATCTGTTATCTCTAGCGTTACCTCCAGTATTCTAAGCTCACTACCTTCGTTGTCTTTGAAAATCATGACTGCTGATTTTTCCTTACTGAATCTAAAATCTAACCTATCTCCCTCATTACCACAGATGTCCATCAATCTCTGCAAATCTTCCTTGTTGTTGGCCATTAGCACTATATCATCTGCGTACATTAATGCTGGCAGTGCCTGATCAATAAGTTTTCCTTGTTTGACTAAAGAGAGGTTGAAGCCCAGTCCACTTCCCTCTAATTTTGCCTCTAATCCTTGTAGGTACATCATGAAGAATAAAGGTGACAGGGGGCACCCCGGCCTAAGCCCCCGTTTTACCTCTGCAGGCTTGGATAACTGTTTTTCCCACTTTATAACTACCTTGTTACCTTTATAGATACCCTTTAAAAGATTAGTGACTACATGTTCCACGCCTAGTGTGTCCAGTATTCCCCACAATTCCTCTTGAACCACGCTATCGTACGCTCCCTTGATATCCAAAAATGCTAGCCACAGGGGCCTGTGTTCCTTTTCTGCTACTTCGATGCACTGCGTCAGTGAGAACAGATTGTCTTCCAACCTCCTGTGTTTCCGAAACCCATTCTGCAGTTCCCCCAGCACCCCCTCATCCTCTATCCACGCCTGCAGTCTTTCCTTTATAATCTGCATCGCCAGCCTGTAGACCACTGATGTCACTGTTATAGGACGGTAGTTGTTTATGTCAGCTTTGTCCCCCTTTCCTTTATAGATCATGCTCATCCTGCTAAGTTTCCATCCATCGGAAACTTCACCATCGATTAATATTGTGCTCACTGCCTCTCTCGAAGCCTGCTTAGACTTCGGACCTAATGTCTTTATCAGCCTGATTGGAATGCCATCTGGGCCTGTTGATGTACTACTAGGAACCCTTTTCTCAGCCCTCTCCCACTCTTGTTGTGAAAATGGAGCCATTGCACCACTTGATTCGTCCTTGTCTATTGTGGTGCATAAAGTACTTCTTTGTTGAAATTTTCTGTCACCCTTGTTCTTGTATATTCAATAGCTTCGTCTCCTTCTAGCCTAGCACCTTGGGCTGTAGTTATAGAACTCTGCTCTAGGCTCGTCTCATTTCTTAGGGAATTTAGATGGTTCCGAAATTTCGCAGCTGCCTTTCTATCTTTTTTGTGTACTTCTGCCAGCCACTGAGCTCCCTTCCTTCTAATTTTTTCATTGATCAGAAGGGATTCATCCTTTCTACAGCTTAGAAAGGTTGCCCATTTTCTTTCAACATCATCTGTCGGTTCACCCCGCTGCTTAGCATGTCTGTGTTCCCTAGAGGCTTCCTGACGTTTTGGTATGGCTCTCTTAACTTCGTCATCCCACCAACTTTTGGGTTTGTGTCTTCTTTTCCGGGGTGACTTGTCACGCATCTTAGCGAGCTCTAGCTCAAAGAGTCTAATTAGATTCATGTATGTCCACACTGTCTTATTATCCTCCGTGATTACTTTCTCAATTTGTTTAGTGGCTATTTCAATTTGCCTTTCTGGATAAAAATTTTCCTGTAGTTGCTCATCTTGTCTCCTTCCCACTTTCACTGCTCTTCCAAAACTTAGCTTGATACGTTTGTGATCACTACCCAGACTTCTGGAGCCACCTTCATCTATGTGCATTCCCCTGAGCTTATCATACATCCTATGTGACATCAGTGCATAATCTATCGTCGACTGCAGCCTTCCTACCTCCCATGTTATTTGCCCTTCACACTTCTCGGTACTGTTGCAAATGATCAAATCAAGCCTTTCACACATATCCATGATCATTTTGCCTGTCGGTCGGTATACATATCTATATCTTTTATGTGCGCATTCATGTCTCCTTAGTATAATTATCTCACACTCTCTTCCTAACTCCTGAATGTCCTTCGATATACACTCTACCATTGCCTGGTTTTCCTCTCTGGCCTTTGCTCCCGTCCACAAGTACACGAAACCAAAGAGTGTCATTTGACCTGCCACTTTCCCTTTTAGCCATAAATGTTCCTTGAACTCCTGCTTGACCCTTTGCAGTCTGTACTTTTATGAATGAATGCCCCAATACCACCCCCCCCCCCTTTCTGCTGCCTTCTGTTCTATTACAATATTCCCACGCGTAGTCCGCATTGTTCGGAGGTTGTTCCATGTCCCCGAGATGTGTTTCTACAAAACCGTATACCATCGGCCTCTCTTCCCTTAGCTGTTAGAATTCCCTTAGCAATGTTAGCAACGAGCGCCATCTGGCAGTTATTTTCAAAAACGAAGGAAGGCCTGCGTGCCTGCGGAGAAAGATACGTGCCGTTCTCGGAGGCGATAAGGTGTAGAACACAAAGCGACAGGCAGGTGCCACCAATGTGTCGTTCTAGCAAAGCGTTGGTAAGACTTGTCTTTTTGAGCACCACGTCGCACTGTCCGTGCAGCGTGTTTAACTCTACAGTCCTTAGAATAATTCGTGTGTGCCTTCTCTAGTATAAAGGCACATATACAAAACATCGATGTGTTGTTATGGTACCTTAGATATCCGCAATGATGGCTTAATTGAGAATCGCACAAGTATGAACGCTGGACCTTGAGCAATATTGGTGGGCGCTGCGGATGGGGTCGGCTGTTTGAGGTATTGTTAAGGGCGGACAGACAAATGTACAGACAGACAGACAGACCAAAATTTTTTTTGTCAAAGGTCCTCAAGAAACAATATCGTCTTTAAAAACAGGCTACTCGCGTTGAGCACACAAATAAACTATAAGCCCAGGGGCGGTCAAGCGTCTTACTGCCAGTGGCTCTTCTCTGGGCTTTGACTTACAAGAAGTAGACGACACTATGCAACGCATGCATTCTCCCATGTCACGTTGTGACGCATACCCCGTGAAGGCGGAGCTTAGCCCCGAGCACTCGAAGAAAGGGTTGAGGGTGAAAGGTGGAGCAGGGTACCTATTCAGTACTTGTATCTCCGTTAATAATGGATGTTTTGATTGAATTATGGTGGCAATGATTTGCTCCAGTAGTGGTCTAATCCAAAATGGAATGTGAAAAAACCGTATCAGGGACCCTTCAAGGGAAGGCCAATCATGCAAGAATTCTGAATTTTGGGAGAACATCGGAGACCGGTGCCAGCAAAGTACTCCTCGACAACCTTAATGGCATCCTGCAGGGCCGTCACAATCTGGACGTCATTACCACTGAAGGACAGGATCATAATGTCTTCTCTCGTCTCGGCAAAAGTGCTGGAAGCTACAGGGAGGTATTTGGCACGGGTGAAAACTTACATCACGTGTATATCGTGATTTTGAACACCTTTTTCGATTGCCGAACTTTTTAGTCGGACTGTGCGCGCACACGCGGAGAAGTCGCGGCCTTCTGTGACGGCCCCAGTAATCACCGAGCACCATGCCATGCTCAAAGACAATGGCCGATACTTGGCCTGTTATGCAGCGTCTTTGGAGGCTGTATCATAATTTGTCAAGAGAAGAAAAAGCGCTTTTTGGGTGACTTGGAGAACTTATTGTGAATAACAGGCCACCGGCTGCGCTTTGACTATCGATTGACTATCGGCTTCGACTATCGATCGGCAGTGTTTTGCGACAATGCTCAAAGTGTTGCAGGGTCTCTTTAAGAGCTAAATCTATCGTGTTGCTTTCAGTGCAATAATGTGTAACTTCAATAAGGCTTTGCGTCCAAAGCACTGATGTAACAGATGTGTAAAAAAGAAAATGCAATTTCTGAAAAAAAAAAAACTGTTTTGTGTTATATGATTATTAGCAAGAGAAACATCGGCAAACATCGAAAAACTTCAGGTGTATGGGAAATTAATTTTGCCTTCCAGTGTTGGCAAGCCCGCTGAGCACCGCAGTGACACTAAGTAATGTGGCCGACAATTTGACACTATAAGTACAAATTCTGATATAAATTGTGCACTTCACTATCAGTTTTATTGCTGAATAAATTCAGATGACATAATCACATTTAACTCTACTATGAAATGTACTTCTCTGCTCCATGTGCAATTTAAACACATTTTTTTATTCGGCAAAGTATGCAGTAACTACAATTGCTGCTTTGCTCACATTAAAAAACTCAAAACCGAGAAGTACTAACAAGTACAGCATAATAACAGTGTATTCACAGCTTTGTTTTATTTTGAAGTTCTTCACCTACACAAGACAAGTACGGTTCGTTTACGTAGCGACACCAAGAGTTTTGTGTCCAATATAGAGGGCTTGCAGAATTTTTCAGAGCAGGCCCCGAGTGATGACACCTTCTGGAGGCTCCTGCAAAGTTGAAGTCTCAGTCCACAGCTTCAATGCTGCGCATAAAGCGCGCGAGGGTAGCAATGCCCTGCATGTAATGAACGCACAAAACGTGCTACAGTTAGCGGACTTGAGTGACAGCACACACTAGTGTCCCGACAGGATTAACTTCTACGCAATTTACAGTGCAAAGCAATGCGCTGATAAGAAAGAGGCAACATGGCAGATGCGGTACCTATTTTAAGAAGTCAAAGTTTCCCCACTAGGGCAAAGCAATGAATGCGATACCAAGAAATTTGAATTTCACACGAAGAAGGACTAGCAGCTTGATACTTTCAGCATGCCGGTACAGCACAAAGAGCACTTGAAAAGAACGCGTAGGTATACACTGGACAAGTGTGAATCAACAGCAGCCATAATTGTTACGTGCTCGTATTTCAGCAATGCACAGAAAATGTCCACAATGCAGAAGCCGACGCCCTCTGAGTCTTCTGCCACGCGTTCTTCTTGTTTCCCTTGAGTGGTACAGAGGGGGCCGTCTGAAGGGCAGTTTTCAGTTTGAAAGAAAATGTAAAAGCGTTGGTACCGGAAATCCCACTCAAGCTGTTCCAAGATATTCGTGCCATCAGAATAGCTAGCCATTATATCAGACACACAAGCATGACGAGTAGCTGTGTTGGCTGACACTGTGCGAAAGGTCTCTGGTTCGAATCCCTGGTATGTAGGTTTAGATTTTTTTCTGATTTCGTTTTTATGCCTTTTTTTACATACATATCAGTGATGGAGGTGACTTCTCACTTTTTGCAACATACTTTGGAGCAAGAAAAGTGCTGCTTTGGAGCAGCCATAATTGTTTTCGAAGCAAAAAAAATGCTAGTTTAGAGCAGCTACTAGCGTTTTAGGAGCAGATATTAAATTTGCCGTACACTAACTGGAGTTCAGACCATCTCATAAATATTATTAGTTCTTAGAAAATATATTCAACAGACAACAATCAATGTATATTTCATGAAGCAAACAATGGCAGGTTGCCAGAAATGTGCTGAGAATAAATGAGCTGCCATTTAAAACACTAGTATTTGTGGCAGAAATCAAAAACCGGATAAGCTGAATGTCTCATTTTAGAAGTAACCACGGTACACTATAACTGTTGCCAAATAAGCAGCAGACAATTATTATGAGATAAAAGTAACCCTGTTCATTTTTACATTTCACCCCACTAGCCTGCATGTCTAGCTGAGAAAAAAAACACCAAACGAGCTACATTGATTTGATTGATATGTGGGGTTTAACATCCCAAAACCACTATATGATTATGAGAGACGCCGTAGTGGAGGGCTCCGGAAATTTAGACCACCTGGGGTTCTTTAACGTGCACCCAAATCTGAGCACACGGGCCTACAACATTTCCGCCTCCATCGGAAATGCAGCCAAACGAGCTACATGCTCAATATTAAATATTGTTACATAAAAATGCCAGTTTTGTTGCACATATCAGATTAGAGCCTATAATGCTACACACTAACAACACATTGAGAATATAGTATGCAGCCTCTTTTCAGTTTCTTTAAGACTTATGAGTCAGTCAAACAGTAAATGTTCGTCATTTTCATTATCTCGGGGGTCATTTCGGAGCAGGTTTGAAGCAATTACTAATTGCTGTTTGGTGCAGCATGAAGTAGCATTTCTCTTTTGAAGCAGTTTGAAGCAATTGGAGTAGCACTTTCATCACTGTAATGTATAACCACGTATTGCCATGCGCGTTTCTTATTTTAACTTTTGTTTGATTTGACTTTCGCCCACAAAGCCTGGGTCAGGAATGCTCAGTGCAAACTGAGCCCGATTGTTCGAGAAGGGTTGCGATGATCGTAGATCATTCTGTTAAGAAAGGCCCGCAAGAGGAGAACACACTATATTCCAGAGCTTGCTCACACACCAGTGATAAGGCTGGAACATACGACAACACATGTGTAAATGTCGCAGCCCTTCGTCACTTGTCAGTTGATTGACGGGAACATTCGATGACACATGTATAAATGCCGCAGTGCTTCACCACTTGTCAGTTGATCGGTGGGCCACGCTTTGTTTGCCGCTATCAGTGCCAGTGTCTTCCTGTTATCAGACTTTCCTTTTACGTGGAAACAAGTTCGGCCCAAACAACAGTTTAACTTAAACACCCAGCCTGCTCCCTTCGTCTCCAACAATATACATATATGGGACATGACAGCAACAGCCAAAATCAGCCGAGAGTGCCAATATAACTGCTATCGCAATAATAATCAACTTAATCTGCTTCTTACACATACAAGAAACTAGTAGTTGGCCAAACATTTCTGTAATGGCCAGCTGACCACAAGCATGCATTTCAGTGCACGCATATGCATACAAATAAGACGGTCATCCATCAGGGCGTAGATGAAGTATATATAAACATTCTGGAAGAAATCTACAGGGGATCAACTGCTACCATAGTGCTTCATAAAGAAAGCAACAGAATACCAATCAAGAAGGGTGTAAGGCAGGGGGACACAATCTCCCCAGTGCTATTTACCGCGTGCTTACAGGAGGTTTTCAGACGCCTAGAATGGGAACAGTTAGGGATAAGAGTTAATGGAGAATACCTTAGTAACCTGCGCTTCGCCGATGACATTGCATTGCTAAGTAACTCAGGGGACGAATTGCAACTCATGATTACGGAGTTAGACAAGGAGAGCAGAAAGGTGGGTCTTAAAATTAATCTGCAGAAAACGAAAGTAATGTACAATAACCTCGGAAAGGAGCAGCGCTTTGAGATAGCTAATAGTGCACTTGAAGTTGTAAAAGACTATGTCTACTTAGGGCAGGTAATAACCGCACAGCCTAACCACGAAATTGAAGTAACTAGAAGAATAAGAATGGGGTGGAGTACATTCGGCACTCTCAAATTATGACAGGTAGATTGCCACTATCCCTCAAGAGGAAGGTATATAACAGCTGTATCTTGCCGGTACTTAGCCACGGAGCAGAAACCTGGAGACTTACAAAGAGGGTTCGGCTTAAATTGAGGACGACGCAGCGAGCAATGGAAAGAAAAATGGTAGGTGTAACCTTAGAGACAAGAAGAGAGCAGAGTGGATTAGGGGACAAACGGGGGCTAAGGATATCATAGTTGAAATAAAGAAGAGGAAATGGACATGGGCCAGGCATGTAGCACGTAGACAGGATAACCGCTGGTCATTAAGGGTAACTAACTGGATTCCCAGAGAAGGGAAGCGGGTTAGGGGGAGACAGAAAATTAGGTGGGCAGACGAGATTAAGAAGTTTGCGGGTATAAATTGGCAGCAGCAAACACAGGACCGGGTTAACTGGCGGAACATGGGAGAGGCCTTTGTCCTGCAGTGGACGTAGTCAGGCTGATGATGATGATGAAGACGGTCATCCAGCTATTTGCAGTGCGAAGCTACAAATCCCTACGGTTTTTCACATAGAAAGTTTCTCAACTGACAGAAATATGTCCATTCATCTGGAATTTGAATACTGGGTAGCCTGATCTCCATCAGCTGAGCTCGGACACAAAGACACAGGGTAGGACAAAATAAAAAAAATTACAAAAGGCAAGCCTAGATAGTGGTGGTGTGGTTTGAAACATGCTTGTTCTTCATCCTCATCAGCATCAACATCATGATGTTTAGTGGGTACCTTGCAGGAACTGTGCCCTGATGGTAAAAATAGAATGTGTGGTCTAGAACATGCTTGTTCTTCATTGTTATCAGCATCATCACCAAGATGTTTAGTGGGTACCTTGCACGAGCTGTACCGTGATGGTAGAAATAGAATGTGTGGTCTAGAAGGTGCTTTTACTTCATTGTTATCAGCATCATCATCATGACGTTTAGTGGGTACTTTGCATGTACTGCACAGTGAGGGCAGAAAAAGAATGAGTGGTGAGGAACAGGCTTGTTCTTCATCGTTATCAACATCATCGTCATGACGTTTAGTGGGTACCTTGCATGTATTGTGCAGTGATGGTAGAAAGAGAATGTGTGGTCTGAATTGTGCATGTCTTTATCGTCATCAGTGCCGTCGTTAAAGGGCCACTCACCAGGCCCCAACAAAAATTTAGTTGGACAGTGGAAGTTGTTGGGTGTCCGATGAGAAAGATTTTGTCACAAAAACTTTTTCGATCAGTTCATCACGAGCAGATAAAATGGGTTTTTTAAAGCAGCGCGAAACGGGGTGAGAGCAGGCGAGCTCGAAACCCTTGCCACTTCTCCGCGTAGCCTTCGCAAGCCAAATCTCTTCCCCATCCTTTCAGGCATCCAATTAAGAGGTCACATGCGCATGATGTGCCCAAACAACTCCGAGCTCCGAGCACGCGAGCGGCGTTGATTTGTTGACCAGCGTTATTTTGTGGTCTTCTGCCTGTTTCTGTGGGATTGTTTGAAAATGCTGGCTTAGACGGGTTAGAATAAATGAGCACAATGAGTGCACGAACGTGTAGGAGCGTTCCACGGCGGTCGTCTGCTCGATGCGCTGACCGCAAGTACACGAACACATGCGAAACGCCGACACATTAGCCCCGCATCTTGCTGCAATTCACGGAAGAAAAATGGAAAAAAAGACACTCGCATTCCCTTACTGCATCTCATTATTTATCTAGAGCTTTAGTAATCTCTTCAAGCAATAAATAACATAAACTACGCATGCCATGTAAATAATTTTCGCCATGTCACGTGCCACTGTTTGCAACGTCAGAGCAGAGACGTCTACGTAAAGGACCTACGTCACTGCATTGCCGTGTGCGTAGGGCCATTCATACGGCCACCTCATGCCCTCATTCCCACATCATTCTCTAGGCATGCGTCGGCATAGGGGAGGGGTGCAGCGTTCGTCTTGAAATTCGACCCATTTCCGCGGCGCATAGCGTTGCAAATTTCGGCAGACGTGATCATGCCTCGTCTACGCATTGTGCGTCAGCTCAAAATTTTCAAACCTAGTGAGTGGACCTTTAATGTATAGTGGGTACCTTGCATGAGCTGTGCTGTGATGGCAGAAAGAGTGTGTGATCTGGAACATGCTAGTTCATCTTCACAAGTATCATTGTCATCGCGGCTCGGGCGTGACAGAGGACAGGCCTCAGTCATACGCTGCTTCACATTTAATACACGAGACATGCTGTCTGCGTGTCACCGCTGTGTTGTAGTGAAGCACATATTTTCCGCAGTGGCAGATTTGAACTGACCACAAGACCGCTTTCTCTTTCTTTTTTGCTTTTGTTTTATTGCAATAGTATTTATATGAACGCTCCCAGCTGGTTTTCGCTGCCGGCGTTGGCTCTCATTCACTGTACATGTATACGTATTTATATATATGAAAACGCAAGAAAGTAATATAATCCAGAAAAAGACTACGACGCACAGAATTGAACGTCTGAACTCTTTGTGAATGCGAGGCGTTAGCCACTGAGCCACAAAGGAGCACATCCTTCAACGCTGAAACGGCGAGCTATTTATATCTGCCACTTAGCACTGATGGTGCCTATCTCGCGGTAAATAGAATGTTTTCAGCATTACCAGCGAGATGGCGCAATGAGCGCGTGTCGCGAAGAGCTAGGAGACAAGCGCGCTCATCTCACACAAGTGCTTTGCTCTGCGGAGGGGGGCTTATCTGTGTGCTTATCCTATGGTGGGAGAGAATCGCACGCCTACGGCTTCCACAAGAACGACTACATTTAGTTGCAGGGCGCACAAAGGTCACTACGCTTCGGTGCACAGGCCCTGTTTGAAAAAGAGCACGCTTTTCAAACATAGCGAAATAACAACTGGGAAACTTCGTAGTTTGCACTCATATATGTACATGTGATTGCGTTTCGCGTGTCGTTTTTTCTTTGTTTAAATAGCGCATTAAGTGTAGAGCTGTAAATGTTATTCGCTCTCGTCGTGTGTGTGCTGTTTTCGTGCATCATTTGTACGCGAGCAGCGCGCTGCACATTTCAATCTGTTAGCTGTTCTGAGCGTTACATCCCTAGTTGTTGCTATCGCATTCATTGCTTCACCCTTGCAGTGAAACTGTGGCTTTTTTAGGGGCGAAGCTCCTAAAGCCGTAGATATGTCCATCCCTTGTGTCTTGTTTTGGTACGTGACCGCCTAGTTCTATGATTCACTCAGCAGCTATTGACGGAAAGACACACAGAGGGACGATTCACGATTTCCCCATAAAATTTTCGAGCTTCGCCCCACTCCGTGAGTATGCCGCGTGTTTTTTTTTTGCACTGGCAGCAGTTACTTTGTGGTGCTTGACCTGTCACTCTTTGGTAGATGCCTAATTTTTAGCCACTAAATATCGAGTTTCAGGTGCCAAGAATAGGCAGGCCGAAAAGCATTTTAGGCACTGAAAATAGGCTGGCGAAACGCAATTTAGCCCTCGAGCGTTGCAAATGCCAGCACAATAAATTCTGACATAAACAGTGCATTGCCCTGTCAAAGGGCCGTTGTTGCCATTTATTTGCGGCAAAAACAACATCGGGAATTGGCAGATGGTACCCAAGATTTTCTAATTTATCAGGCAGGCTGCTGCTGTTTCCTCCTTCAAATTATCCACTCAGACTTGCATTTCAAAATGTGGGATCACAAAAATCCTTATAATTACGTGGTATTTTGAAATAATAGACTTCAAATTAATGGAGCTTCACAGTATTTCTACAGCGGAGATTCTTAGTCTGATGCAAAGAATTATCTAGACAAAGAGGGAAATGTATGTAGACATTCAAGTGACAAAAAGAAAAAAACATTGCCTCTATCAGCATTTTGACACATTAGCATTGATGTTCAAATAGTGCAGACTCCAAGATGCCTTGCTCATCTTGACAAATCTTGAGGCACTCATAAAGCATTCTCAAAATGAGTGCCAACTGATAAGTGAGAATTTTATTAAAATAAAATAAAGCATAGACATGACCATGTGCAGGGTTCTCCTTCAGAGGATGGGGGGGGGGGGGGGCAATGATTCGTAGCAGCACACCCACTTTTAATTAAGCCAACTTTTGTGGCAGAGTTTGCACCCCCTCCTCTCTAGGTAACTAAAGGAGTGGCCTACTTTGCACACGCCTATGAGCATACAGAATTAAGTCTGCAACCTACAGAATACCCAAAAAGTTGAAGCCCTGTTGGCATCGTCACATTTACCAAATGTGCAAAACATGGTCATGAATGTCAGCACACATCTTTTAAGCAGTGTCCCCTTTCATTGGTGTCATGCACCGTTAGCCTAGGCATGCATCCAAACTGAACAGCCCAAGTAAGCTTTTATCTGAGATGCCAGCATTAGAAGCTATGAAGGTTTCCCTATATTTGTGAGAAAACCAAACTTTTCATGCCATTTTGGCAGTAGCTTGAACATTGCTTTGAGGACTTCCTTGTTATCGAGAGAAATCTGCTGCAGAACACATCTCCTCAGACACTGTTGGTAGCCACGCCCAAAGGGAGGAAAATTGTGCATGCTCTAGGATTACATGCAGTCACCTTGAATGTGCGAGGCTCCGTGTAGGCTAGGTCAGCCAACATATGACGATCCAAGGCAAGGCGGCACTGTAATGAAAACAGTGTACTCCAAAGCCTTACATCACACAACGAGCAGCTCAGTCCAATGGTTTGTCTGCTCCATTAACCTCTACCAACCATATTAGGTTTTTCCTCAAATGTGTCCATAGTGTGTTTATTCACTAAATCAAGGGAGACAGAAAAAAACGTAGCATGCTCTCTCTGTATACTTCGACTCAATGCAAAAGCGAAATTATAGATCAGAGAAATCAATTAGCCCATACCTGACTATTTCTGCCCAAAAAGTCAGCGCGAGAAAAAATGCAATGCATCATTCGGAGACAGCTGTAAGGATCCCAGGAACTGCTACAGTGCAAATAGTCTTTCCTGTATGACAGAAGCAGGTCGTAGAATTTTACTGTTGATTTAAAATCCAATGCATGGCGTGCGGGACCAAGTCACTTATTGGCAGCGCTTCTGTAACGTATACGCTACGTTCTTAACTTAGAATTTCGAAATTACAGCAGTTTGTCCCCACTTGAAT
Organism: Rhipicephalus annulatus; assembly: GCA_013436015.1. Classification (NCBI taxonomy): domain Eukaryota; kingdom Metazoa; phylum Arthropoda; class Arachnida; order Ixodida; family Ixodidae; genus Rhipicephalus; species Rhipicephalus annulatus. The sequence continues at coordinate 191,652 of WOVY01010267.1, read as the reverse complement.
GCAGCGTGAAGAAATTTCTGCAACAGGAACAGCAAAAAGCTACACAATGAAACATTCAAATCTTACTTCATTTGCCGGTACCTTGTGGAGATAGGTTTGCACAAGGCTTACCTACTAAGCGCAGCCGTGTAGGGATGCGACGTCCTCCACTGCCGCTGCGTGCGAAGACGCTGCGGCCGGGTTCGTCAATTTCTCCGGCACAGCGTAGAAACCACGCACGAGGCAGGGTAACAACAACAACTGGTTTATTAACCCAAGATGCAGCACAGTGCGACACTCACGGGCTTCCAGGCCGTATAGGGAACTCCGCAAGACCTAGCAAGTACGCTTGCCTAGGGCGCGACGACTCCCGCACAAGGGCCGAAGTCGAACGCACGAACGAGAAGCAGCCTGCTTAGCAGCGCGTCAACCTCTCGTGGAGGCCTGAGAGCACCTGCCGCGACGAGCGAATCGTCGGGCGCAACACAGCTCGTAGGAGAGGAGGATGTCACGCGCGCCCAATGGGAAATGGCGCTGCGTTATGACGTAAGCCTGCGCAGCGCGCCAGCGTGGCGTGCCCGGACATGCCAGCGCGGGAAGGAGCCGACGGTTGACTGGCCCAGACCAAGAGGCGCCCTTGCAGCATCTTGGCGGATGCCAGTGATCATGCGCGCCCGGGCTACGCTGTCGGCGCACGCGCGGCAGCTGGGGAACGAGGCGCCAGGTAGGAGGGCACTCTCGATTCCTACATCCCCACGCTCCTAAGACCGAGGCCGCCCTAAAGACGCCGTAATAACAGCATCCACCGACACTGAAAAAACTGAGGTCCAGCTCTGTGCCGTCCACGAGATTGCAGGTGTCCGGATGTCTTCGTTCGGCGGCGTCTCAGCAAGAACCTGGGGCCGCGGGAGGGCGGCAGACAGCGCAGCAGCGATGGCCGACTTGAATGAAGAGTCCGTGACAAGCACCGCCACGACCGCCTGAACAGAGTCGGTCGACAGGGCAGGTTGAAGGCCCAGTCCAGGCGGCACCGCCGGAGCGGACAGGACCGCAGGGGCACCGCCAGACTTCGCTCGGTAAACCCACGAACGGAGGCGGGTAGCCTCGTGCACCAGCAGGACACTACAACAGTACTGAAAGTTGGGCGAGTTGGTACTCATTCATGACTACTTTGCACAAACACGTACACGGACACAAGGAAAAGAGGCAAACAACACGGGCGCAACACAACATTGCGCCCGTGTTGTTTGCCACTTTTCCTTGTGTCCGTGTACGTGTTTGCGCAAAGTAGTCATGAAGGACACTACAAGCGTCGCAGTAGGAGGCCTCAGGAACAGGTGGCATCGAGGCACCTCCGGAAGCGTCGAGCAGGTCCGAAAGGGTGCGCCCGCGGAAAGGTCGCGGGACGGACTCGGGGTCTACCCCCACCACGATTTTGCGTTGCTTGGACCAGCGACGAGTCGACACGAAGGCGACTGGGGCCTCAGTGCCTTCTTGGAACATCGACGTAGCGACTTCACGACGAGGCGGTGTCTTGTTAGCCTGGGCCGGGGGAGCATTCGACGGAGGCGGCATGGACGTGGCCGATGCCTGCAGAACGACCGAGCGCGCGGCTGGTCTCCCGGGCTTTTTCTTGGAGGAACGGGCCATCAAGGAGGACATCACGAATGCTGTGGTGTCGGTGAAAAGCAGAAACGCAACTGAAGATGCGGCCCCGGAGGTGCGACAGGCTGGCCCCTGGCCCAATTAAGAGAGCCTACTTCGTCGGATTGAAGGTTGCGTGAGTCAATAGGGCGCACGCTTCCCTTCTACCGCCGACTACGCGGAAGATACCCAGTGAGAGAGTGAGCCACCGGGGAAAAGGCTTTTCTCTCTTGAGCAGCCGGAAGCGCTGGGAACTCGGTGGATATTCCATGCGCAGCGCGTGTAATGGTGTTCCCAGAAAGAAAGCTCGCCAGGTAGCTGTTACTGTTGCTGCTAAACGGGCTCTCGCACAGCAGCTATAAATCTCCGCTCCCTTACATGGAGGGGATAACGTCCCGCTACATGCCGGAGGCGAAAATCAGCCTAAGTGCGTTTTCGCAGGTTGTACCGGTGGCGTGGTTTGGAACCAGCCTTATCTCGGTTTCCCTGCGGTTCGGTGACCGCATCCCCCTCCCAGAAGTCATTGCTGCGGGCAACGAAAGGTTTGAGGTCGGAGACGTTAACTGGACCGCCGACTGGTCTCCCTTGGAAGTCAGCCAGCTTGTATACCAGGGGCGGTACTTTGGTGTGCACTCGATATGGGCCCGACCACTTGGCCGAAAGAGAGGCCGAGATGCCTTTGGCGGCGTCATTCAAGACGTGATTGCGCCTGAGGACGAGATCGCCGACATCGTAACAGACATCCCGATGTGACCGGTCGTATTGAGCCTTCTGACCAGCTCGCGCTTTTGCTAGGTTGGATTGCGCCAGGTTGAGGGCCACGTCCATCCGTGAGTGCAGTTCCACCGCGTAGCCAGGCGGGCCGACCTTCACGGCGCTTGCCCCGCCGCCGCCCCGTAGGACGTGGTCCATGGGGATAGTTAGCTCTCTCCCAAAAGTTGAGGAAGGCGGGCGTGTACCCTGTCGAGCGATTGACCGTAGACCGTAAGGAGAAGCCGATCTCGTTAAGACAAGCATCCCAATCCCTGTGTTGCGGGGCAAAGGCTGTCAGCAAGGGCTTGAGGTTCCGGTTGATACGCTCGGTTGGGTTGGTCTGTGGGTGATACGTGGTTGTTTTATGGTGCATAATGCCAAAGGCAGCACACGCATCCACAAACACGTTGGCCGTGAAATAGGACGCATTGTCCGTGATCAACTCTGCCGGAAGGCCAAAGCGGATAAAGACCTCGGTCAACCTGTCCCAGATTGCGCGTGCCGTTAACTTCTGAAAAGGAAACAGTTCGACCCACTTCGTGAAGTGATCTGTGACAGCCCAGAGAAAAACATGCCCTCCCCGGCTTCTTGGGAAAGGTCCCTTATGTCACAGGCCGCGACTTGCCAAGATTGTTGGATGTCGATCGACTGCATGAGCCCGGGAGGCTCGCCCCAGCGAGGCTTCTCGCATTGGCAAACGCGGCATGAGCGGGCGTAGTGAAGGGCGTCGTGCTTCATGCCAGGTAGCGGAGCGGCACAACTTTTGAAAAGTCTTTAGGTTACTCATGTGTCCGGCCAACCGCGAGTCGTGAAAATAACCTAGGGTGGCTTTCCTTAGACTGCGGGTATCACCACCTTGAAAGACTCCGGGGGAGCTTCTTCAGATGGGACATAGCGCAGGAGAACACCGTCGGCGTCAAGCAGGTGTGAGTCCAACGTGCCCGCAGCAATACCAGCCTGCGTACGACACTCGGCGCCGACAGCAATACCAGCTGTCTGTTCGCGCCCGGCGGCTTGACCGCCCCGCTCCACTTGGGAGCTCAGCTCTTTATAAGGTGGCACGGGCAGCCAACGACTATCAAATTATCTTGGGCTTCTTTTAGCACAGCTGCCACGCCGTTTTTTTTTTGCCGATCATCACATTGCCATTGTCGGCAGAAAATGCGATGCAGTTCTCAATCCGTATACCACACGATTTGAGCGCGTCCAGAACGAGGTTTCCAATCTTTCGTCCGGTGGCCTCTCCATGGAGTTCCTGCAGACAAAGCAGTCGGCTTTCCACGTTTCGAGATTCCTCGACGTAGTACGTTGCCATGATTGGGTACATTTGCGACCCGCTGTCGTTGCTTCCGTCCACTGCGATTGCGAAAGCATGGCGTTTCAGAGCCTCCGCCATTGTGTTTCTGGTATGTGCAGCCATTTCTCTGACAATGGCAGTGGTTTTCATACGTCCGCACCCGTACCGCTTCGCGTCCTCGCACTTCGGGAACATTTTCTGAAACAACGGCCCTGCGTGATCACTAACGCATAGCGGCAAGTAGTGTTCTACAAGGAATCCCGTGAATAGGCATTCTGCGCGGATCGCACTGTCTTCACAGCTCTTTTAGAAAAAGCTACCAATGTTGCCTTGCCCTTCCGCAGCACGAACGTAGTTTTGATGCTTCTGTGAAGTGATATGCACCTTTATATCAGCCTTCCCGCCGTGCGACACGCTCACATCACAGGCGCACGTGGTACAGAATCCGTACTTGTCACCTTTCCATGAAGTCACAAAGCACGGAAACTCAGCTGTGTATGAGTCCAGAAACACTTGCAAGTACTTCTTTAATTTTGACGCCGCCATCAACCTTCTAACTGAACTCTGGAAATACGCTACGCCCACAACCACGGCAGACGGCGTAGGCGTAGCATACAAAATGCGGGGGCCAAGACGGAGAAGAAGTTCTGGCTAGGCACAACGGAAGCAAGTGAACTGAACGGTGGCCGGAGCGACAAGAATGCGACACGCGGCGCTGTCGGTGCTGTTTCTCTGAAGCACGCCGATATGGAGAGTGCAAAGCACATTGGGGTCCGCCTACCGCTGGTCTACCGGCCACCCCTCCTTTGGAGAATGGAATGTGCTCGACAGTCTCGCCGTCTCGTTATCGGAGCGCTCGTGAACATACAGCGCCGCAATCTTTTTCCTTTGAGACTACCTTTTCCCTCGCCTTCTTTCGGTACGGCGGCGATCGCTTCTCGCGGCCTGCCTTCGTCAAGATGCGCAGTGCCGAGAATGTACTCAGCGGTACTCTACAATATGGTTACAATGAAATAGAAGTGTGGTGGCGAGTGCACTTCTGCAGCAGAAAAGGGTGACGTACGCGCATGATCTTAAAAAGAGAGCAAAAAAAAAAAAAACAGCCTCTGCTGTGGTGACCACTTTTCAAGAGATTTGAGATGACATTCAAACAATCGGGAGATAAGGTCCAAATTCGGGAGTCTTCCGGCAAATTCGGGAGACTTGGCAGGTATGTAGTTATATGGTGGGTAGACAACCTCTTACTGATCTATGCACAGCCGTGAGCACCTTTAACTTGAACGCTCCGACGCGTTGCCTCGGCTCACTTGGACTGAGGTCAGCACCACTAAGCATTCAAAATGATATGCTTACTGCAGTTAAAGATATATGTAGCGCGCATCGGTTTCTCTGCCTGACTGGCAAGTTGATGCATTAACTTCGCATCCTGTTTTCGCCACGATTCGCTCATGGCTACGTTATCGCATGTGCCCATGGCGTTCGTTGTTGAATGCTTATCTTGACAATGAATTTTTGTGTGCTACAGCTTACACACCTTACAAGTTTGAATTTGCGGAAAGGAATCTAATGTATAAACAGCAGAACAAATGCACAATCATGGAATTTGTAAAAGTTACACAATAAATAAATCTGGAATGGGTTGGCATTTTTCTTGATCTGATTCAATAATTTTCAGACAGTGTCAACTGAACTGTCCTCGCAATTTAGAGTGTGCCTTTCTGTTCGCTTCGCGCTGCACGCAAGATGTCGTATGGAGCGCAATGTTTGTGCGTGTTCTCAGCAAGACAGATGCGTGGATACAACGCAAGCAGAACAATTCACATGCGTAGTTATTGCAGGAAAGTTTAAACTGCCATCTTATAATCAAATTGTGGTTCTGGGAAGCTAAGCCCCACATATTGTTACCCGCACAATAGTCAAGCTCCAAGACATTTTTCGTGCAACGCGAATCGAGCAGGAAGGCAAACTAATTGAGAGAACAGTTCAATTCACACTGTCTGAAAATTATTGAATCAGAGCATGAACAAGGCCACTGCATTTCAGATTTATTGTGAAACATTTACAAGCGTCTTCAATGTGCGTTTCATCTGCTTTTTTTTATGTCATTCCTTTTGAAAGCGGCTGCGAATTTAAACACTAAAGGTGCGTGAGCTGCAATACGCAATGGTTCATTGTCGAGATAAGTATACGACAACGAACGCCATGGGAGCGCGCGATAATGTGGCCACGAGCGAAACGTGGCGAAAACAGGATGCGAAGTGAGTGCAATCTACCCGCCGGTCAGGCAGACTGGAAACAGAAATTTACTAGTGAAACAGATGCGTGCTACATCTATCCTTAACTGCAGCGAGCATATCATTTTCAACGCTTGGTGGCGCTGACCTCAATTCAAGCAAGCCGAGGCCACGCGCCAGAGGTTTAAGATAAAGGTGCTGACAGCTGTACACCCTCATAACCACAATGTAGGCACTGTGTTTCACACAAAGTTCACCCAAGAAAACATTGCGAGCTGTATGCTTAGAAAATTGCACCGCTGCAATATGTTTAGTTTAGATTTAGGCTTTTTTTTTATTGTAAGCATTTACAAAGATAGGCCAAAGGTATGAGATAACAGTTTCATCTCATGTGCTTTGATAACTGCCATCAATCATGTACACCATTCCAATCGTGTCCATGACAGTGAAATCAACAAAGAGGAGCAACTGCCTATATAGTGAGGTCATTCTCTTACTTGGAAAGGTGTCACAGTTTTTCACCACAGATACCAATCGACTGCTGAATTTTGCCTACGCCCACAGCAGTTGAACACATTCGCCAACACGAAGAATATGGGGCTCACTTTAGCAAGGTTGATGTAGAATGGCTCATAGGAAATGCCATGTTCAAGGGATGCCGATTCTGTGCGAATCTTCCATATCTGCAAAGAGAATAGAAACAACCTGCACTTGTCAGAATCAGTTTACAACAAAAAGGTTGCACATGGGGCGCCAGTCTGCAGCACATTCCTATGGCAAGTTCAGCAGTTCCTTGAAAAGCATCATGCTTCCAGCACTCACAGTTGCATTCCAACAGATACTGTAGCCAGCCCCACTCCCATGGTATCAATCAGTAGACTACAACTTTCCTGCTCTTTCATCGGCTTGCAAGGCTTCTGTACCTGTCCTTTCGCTCACTCCCTTTAGGCTCAAGAGCTGCTTTTGCTGCACCTGTTTTTACTGGTCAATAAGAGCCCTGCCCTCTCCAGATGCCGTTTCTCATCTCTGCGAAACTGCGCACAATCACGTCTTGCAGAGTCTTGGTCACTTACATTGCTGGAACATTTGCGGTGTGCAGCATCAAAGATACTTTCATGAATTATTGAGTATTTTACATCATATTAAACTTTGTTTATATCATAATAATTTTGGTTTGTTGAAAAAAAAAAAAACTGAATAATAAGGGCAGCGAAAATCTCCAATAGTGTCGCAAAAGAATGGCTAGGTTCTGCTCAGTAAAAACAATTAAAATGGGACACTTTAGAGACATGCTGAAGCGATGCTTTCAATGCGTTCATTTGGGCAGCAGACAGTTATCATCCAATTAGCTGTCTGCACCACATGTCGTAACGAAGCAAGAACTTGAAATAGCCTTCTCCTGCATCTTGGCAGATCACATGACCAGTAAGAGCAGATCTAATTTCGGCCTTTTTTTTCATTATGGGTGTCTTAAACAGAGAGAAATAGATGTACACATTTCTACTACTGTCCTACAAAGGGACAACTTTTCACATCACATGATATATGAACAACATTATAGCAGAATTAGGTTCCCAAAAAATGTGCGCAAAAGTGAAACTTGGAAAAGTACTCTGGACAGCAGCCATGCACAAAGCTTGTTCGGCCCACCACAACTCACCCGTTGTAGCTCATCCCGTTTGGCTCGCCGTCCATCCTGCGAGTGAATCAGGGCTTTCTGGACACTGCGTATCGCCAGTCGATAGCAGTTGCGCCGCCTTCCATAGAAGTTCTGCAGCAGGAAAGGCCACACAGGTAAGCACAGGCTCAGTATTTAAAATGACTACCCCGCACGCTCCCATAATTACCTGGCACTTGCCAAAGGCATATGGCCAGTGCATTCAAATGTTTGCTTGCACTGCTGCGTGACATCTGTAGCGATTGTTGCTGTTTACACAGAGGCACAGATTTTCGGTATCACGATACCGAAAACTTCAAACAACCACACAGCTCCTCTCCGACCTCATATTTAATTCCAGTTCACCAAAACGGCATGAAAAATTTCAATCCAGAGCTTCTTGTTGTAAAAGCAAGGGAACACCTCAAAAGCTGTCATTTTTGAGCACATCCCCAGCTCCAAGAACGATCTAAAATAATGTAATTTAATCTCTTGTTAAAACTCAACTTTATGCCTATTCCCCCATACTTGGAGATCTGAATTAGCTCATGCTGGCAAATCATTTCTAAGTTGTGCAAGTAGAATCTGCAGAGCTCTCACAACAATCTTCTAGTGATCAGTTGGGTTATATGTGACAGACAAATGACTGGATTGTGTGTTAGTCAATTGTGCCATTAATGAGACAAGCTTTAAAGGGACAGATATCGCTCGGAACACAAATTGAGATAACTCCACTAATGGTCAGATTGTCTACTGCATCATCTATAAAGAACCTGGTTATTCTCGTTAAATGTAGATTTATATTCCTATTTTTTACTTAAAATTATTTTCGACACCTTTTAGGAAAAAAAAACAGTGAAGATGCACTTGTTTGCAACTACAGGACCTTCAAATGGTCTGTGCTATACATTGCGTTAGTTATAGCATTGAAAGGAAGCCCACTTTTTATTAATATAATCTTTTCTAACTTGAAATGTGCTGAGCAGAACAATGACTTCATCTTCACTTGAAGTGTGATCAAATGCTCATGAGCGGCAGCATGAATGTTTTCAGCTGAGGGCGTCAGCCGACGAAGTATGAAGAGCGCGTCGTAACCTCCACGCTTCGCACCAGCTGACCGCAGAGGCCACCAGCGCCTGGCTACTTCAGTAGTCCCCCAGCGCCTCGAAACATTCCCGATTCGCACCAGCTGACTGCAGAGGCCACCAGTGCCTGGCTTTTCAGGTGGTCCCCAACAGGCATACAATTCTGAAGGTCTTATTCTTGGTGGTGTTTACAGATCAACCACCTCTAACATATCCAATTTTCTTTCTGGCTCCATGCCTAACAACCTGTTGTCTGACAACAAAAGTGTTATAACATATCCAATTTTCCTTCTGGCTCCATGCCTAACAACCTGTTATCTGAAAACAAAAGTGTTATATAATAGTGGGTGACACAAACGTTATGGAAGTTGATTCTCAGGTGTATACAGCTTACACTGATTGCTTTAGTGGGTATGCTTTTGAATCACGCCAGCAAACTTGGGCCTGGGAGCAACACAGCTCTCTTTCTGGTCAGCCTGTATAAAGGAAAATTGCGCACGGGAGTGATGAGAAATTAAAAGCATTTGTATATGTGGGTGTAGCCAAAGTTATGCTTGATTGATTTGTGGGGTTTAACGTCCCAAAACCACCATATGATTATGAGAGACGCCGTAATGGAGGGCTCCGGAAATTTAGACCACCTGGGGTTCTTTAACGTGCACCCAAATCTGAGCACACGGGCCTACAACATTTCCGCCTCCATCGGAAATGCAGCCGCCGCAGCCGGGATTCGAACCCGCGACCTGCGGGTCAGCAGCCGAGTACCTTAGCCACTAGACCACCGCGGCGGGGCTGCCAAAGTTATGCAATCTTTGCAATGAGCAAGAAGGATGTTGAATTGTGTTAGTGGGGACCGAAAGCATGGGGTTATTTATGAGTGATAAATAAGAGGCAAGTATCCTCATGTGTTATCAACCAGAGGAGGTTCAACTCATGATATGTGGGGCTTAACATTCCATAACCACCATCTGATTATGAGAGGCATCGCAGTGGAGAGCTCCAGGAATTTTAACCACCAGGGGTTCTTTAAAGGGGCCCTGTGACACTATTTGAGCATGTATTTTTCATTCGTTCTTTTGGTGCTGTGGAAGGCGCTGGTATCATTGCGACGTTCATTGCGACATCATTGCGGCGGTGACGGCGGTGGTGGAAGGACGCCCCTCTTACATCTATATTCTACCCTTTGCAGCTGGACTCACCACGAAGCGCTGCGCCGTTTTCAAGGATTCTTGCCTGCACTGACCTCACGAACATTTATTCATCTTGGCTGTACTGGCTGCGCTCGTGACGGTCAAGCTTACCTAGCTCACACGGGCAGTCACGGCGGTGGTGGAAGGACGCCCCCCTTACATCTATATTCTACCCTTTGCAGGTTGGTAAACTCAGGTTCATTCCTGACTAAAGACTTGTCCCATATTTTTTGCCACTGCCACCCCCGTTACCGCGGTGTTGATACTTGTTTTGGTGTCAAGTGCTTTGGCGTTTTGGTACTCTTTGCACTGTGTGTACCCTTAGTGGGCCAGTGAAGATGCCATGCCGCACCTGCAGCGACTCCCTTCCAGCAGATGGACGCTTCACGAAATGCTCCAAATGTGAGTACGGCTACCATCTCGGTGATTGTTCTGGCTGCAGTGAAGCAACATATAAAAGTAAAGGCGAGAGTGGGCGTAGGGCGTGGCGATGTGCGGTGTGCAGAGTGCCAAAAGCTAAACCGGTGATGGATACCGACCTTTCGGTCGTCTTGGCAGAGATAACTCCCAAATTAGACATGCTTACTAACTTGCCACAGCAGGTTGAAGACGTGAAGGCTTCAATCCAGCTTAAGTCTCAAAAATACGATGACATACTGAGTCGTCAGGTTGCCCAGGAAAAAGAACTAACCAGCTTGAAGAAAAAAGTATCTAAGCTCCAAGAAAATGCAAACCCGAGCGATATTCAGCAACTCAAGGCATTTGTAAACGATCTTGAATGGCGCAGCAGGAAGCTGAACGTTGAAGTGCATGGAATACCAGCAACTGATAACGAAAACCTCATCACCAAGCTAAATGAAGTAGCAAAATCGGCGAGCTTGTCAGAGCTGAGCACTACTGATGTCGAGGCGGTACATAGGCTGCCTTACCGACAAGGCAAAGTACCTGGTATCATGGTCCGATTTTCACAGCTCTCTCTGCGAGACAGATGGATCGAAAAACGCAAAGTTCTGCGAAACATGCGCTCTGACATTTCAATCTATGATAACATGACTGTACAGAACCGGAAACTGCTGCGTGACGTGAGAGAATGGGCAACTGCAAATGATTATCGCTTCGCGTGGCATGCGAACGGGAAAGTTCTTGTTCGAAAGCAAGAGAACGAATCTGTGGTTGTCATCCGCTGCATGACTGACCTTGATAAACTATCCAGCACTTGAATTTTCATAGCCAACTTATCTTCTAACCTGCGTTGTTTTTCATGGACCGAGCAAATGTCTCTGACTTCGATACTATCATGCGAAGCCACGGTTCGAATTCCTACAGTTGCATACATTTTAATCTTAGATCTGGTAGAAACAAAAGAGATGAACTTGACTGCTTTTTTGGTGGAACAGAATGTCGATTTGGTGTTGTGATGTTTTCGGAAACATGGTTTGCTTCAGAAGATGATGTGTATAGACGTGGGGGGAGGGGGGGTGTTTCAATGCTGGTTTCAAATTCATTTACCTCTGAGCTTCTTTCTGAATTATGTCGTACTAATCAGCACTATGACGCTGTCGTAGTTAAATGTAGCAATATAATTTTTTTTGTGTTTGCTACCGGCCTCCATCGGGAAATTATTTGCTGTTCTTGTCGTATTTAGATTCTCTGTTAGAATTTGTTAACAAAAACAATTACCAAATAGTTATTGGAGGTGACCTAAACATAAATATGATAACCGAGAATAAGATGAAATTAGAGTTAGAATCTCTCCTAAATATACATCTGTGTCAAAATGTTATAACATCGCCTACGCGAGTTACGCCAACATGTGAAACTGCATTAGATTTGTTCTTAACTAACTTTGATGTGTCTTCTGTGAAACCTGGTGTTTTAGTATACGCAATAAGTGACCACTTACCTGCGTTTACATTCATTGCTAGCGCAGTTGAAAAACAAAAACAAGTACATCAAGCGTTTTCTTATCGGCTCGTAAATACTAATACCCTATCTGTATTCCGAGAACGTCTTGCGAGTGCCAAATGGGATGATGTGTATACGTAGAGAAAAAAATGCAGATGCGGCTTATGACAAGTTTATGCAAATATTTATGAAAATATACTACGCATGTTTCTCGGTGAAAACTTTAAAGCAGACAAAGTAATGTCGCAAACCGTGGGTAGATAAGCACCTGCTTAAGCTTATAAATAAGAGAGACAGGTTGTACGGCTCATTTATGGAAACTAAATTGCCGGAAGCATTAAAAGCATTTAAAAAATACAGAAACTACGTTACAAAACAGTTAAGGGTTGCTAAGAAGCACTATTACTTTAATCTCTTCAGTTCATCTGCAGGACGCCCTGATAAAACTTGGAGGACACTTGCTTCAATAACTGGGACTGCGCTTGAATAAACTACCACAGTCCTAAAAGACGGCAATGAACTAAACGGGGTTGATCTTGCTAATGCTTTTAACGATTTTTTGTGTCCCTCGGTTTGGCATGTGACGGTATTGACCTTTCGTACATGAACCCACCTAATAAGCAGTCATTATTCCTAAGAGGTGTTACAACACAAGAAGGTATTTCTTCATTCTTGTCATTAAGTAACAGCAGGGCCACAGATGCATTTGGTATTCAAACAGCGCCGGTAAAATTTGTCATAGACATAATTGCATCTTGCCTAGAGTACATTTTTAATCTATGTTTGTCAACAGGCGTTTTCCCTCGTAGCAAGCAGACGGCAAAGGTGAGAGTAATATTCAAAAAAGGCAGCAAGAATGATCTTTCAAATTACCGCCCTGTATCAGTGTTGCCTGTTTTTTCGAAAGGTTTAGAGAAGGTGATTTTAGCGTGGTTTTCTTCGTTTACTGACCACTTTGGTATCATAAGTCCTGCACAGTTCGGTTTTCGTAAAAACAGGTCAACTGAATTAGCCCTAATGACCCAAAAGGAATTTACATTGCAAAAATTTAGGGAAAAGAAAATGGTGCTTGGAATTTTTCTCCATTTTTCCAAGGCCTTTGACTTTATCAGTCATGATGTTTTGCTTAAAAAACTTGATCCCTACGGTATTCGCGGCGTAGCTCACTCTCTTATTACGTCCTACCTTCAGCACAGAACCCAGTTCGTAGATATAGCCGGGGACCAATCGTAGTTGAAATCTGTAAGAATCGGCGTCCCACAGGGGAGCATATTGGGTCCGTATCTCTTCATATTGTACATCAATGACATAGTCAATGTTGATTCCTCTGTTAAGTGTGTAATTTACGCAGACGACACAAGTCTGTTTTTTGACGGTGACTTAGGTGCTGAAATGTCAAATCGAGCCAATAAGACCCTTGCAAGTATACAAAAGTGGGCTACAAGTAATTATCTTAAGATTAATGTAGAAAAAACAAAGGCAGTGATGTTTCATTCATGTAACAAACAATTTCAACTAACCCCTACTAAATTAAATAATACTGAAATAGAAATACTATCGTCTTTCATATCACTTGGCATATATTTCTCTGCAACTATGTCGTGGGATTGCCAAGTGAATCACTTAGTAAATTATCTAGAGCAATAAGTACTATGTGTCGCCATTGTAACTATCTTCCTACATCTATTAATATGATGTTATATATTTCAATGTTTCTTTCCCTAGTTCAATACGGAATTCTAGTCTGGGGGACGACTTCAGCTGAAAACATCAGAAGCTGGGGGTATTACAAAAAAGAGCAATACGCCTTGTCTGCAGGGTGCCATATCTGGCATACTGCTGCTTTGTTTACAAAGCTTAGAACAATAAGAATTGAATCTTTGTACATATATACGCTATGTCGCACGTATAGAATGGAAAAAATTAAGAATGATAACGCTTTAACAAAATTCGCATCCTTACAGCAATATAATTCTTTTTATAAGTTTCGTCATTCCGAGCCTTGAATTGTTAACAAAAACAGAACTACATACGGTGACCAAATGCTGCAATCCTGTTTACCTACTGTGCTAAATCAACTACACAAAGAAAATGGTCTCAGTGTATCAACTCTGTCGCTAAAGAAGCTACGCGACGTATTTGTGTGATTGCTTGTGCTGCTAAGGGCTTATTTGTTTGTCCTTTTCTGTCTTTAGCACTTCGCTTATTTTTTTCCCCTTTTTTCAAATGTTTCTATAATGACCTTGTTTACTTATTCTGACCATGGATGTTTACTGTTTTTGTGTTTTTTAAGTTAGTTCATTCATGATGTATACCATGTTTTTGTGTGACCGCTGTGAAGCTGCCCAGTGTATGAGGTGGCCAGGTTCCCCTCAAGCTGCTCAATGCAGCTTTTTTGCCTGGTCATTCTCGCAACTTTGTTGTTGTGAATAAACAATTCAATTCAATATAAATGGCAACGCCAAAATCAATGCTGTTATTATTTTAATTCACGGGACAAACTACCTCGATTTCAGACTATGGCAACACACATTGGCTATTTTTGTTATGGAAAGTGATGACAAGGTCCATGTGCTTTTTTTGGCTTGACAACAACAAATAGCGTGCAACATTTATATGGTTGTAGCTAGCCCTTATCACTAAATGCTAAAAACAGCAAAACCGTTATACACTTCCTCAGAAAGAAATCATTTCCGTTTCTTCAGAACAACGAACACAACACTTAGCCTGCGAAAGAGGCTATGGTACACCAACAACTAAAGGTGGAAACGCATGCCGCGTTTTTAGCAAGCCAAAAATGTGACAGGCAGTGGGCGCCGGCGTTGCCGTAGAGCGCGTCTTGCAAGCAAGCTGAGAAGTGACCCTGCCCAAAGCGTATGTGTGTATCTCCAAAGTTTCGCTAAGTGACTACTGTACATACGCACCACCTCTTCTTGTCCCCATCATCATCCTTCATCCCTCTTTCTTTCCCCTTTCCCTTATTCCCTGTGTAGAGTAGCAGGCTAGTGCGAACTGGCTTAGGCCGACCTCTCTGCCTTCTAATAAATTCTCACTCTCTCTCACTCCAAAGTTTCACCATGAGAGCGTCTTCTAGCCGATGCTACGAGCACGCGCATAGGCGCGCTCATAGTTTTACCGCTATCACCATCATGATGATTCCCGCGCACCTTGAAATACTAAATCGGCCCCGCACACCGATTTTCTACGTCAAAGCATGACGCACTCTCTCCAGGGCAGCGTTTTTTTACCACAACATGGTTCGTAGTAACCATGCTAACGTCGCCATCAAAAAGAGTGGTAGTGAGGTATTGTTGGAAGGCCACCATGAGGTGACATTTCCAGTATGTCTTTGAAATGCACGCTGCGATTGGAAGCGGTCTTTGACGTCAGCAGGTGAGTGAAATGTGAAAGAATGTTCTTTCTCGTTGTCTCCTTGAGTTTTGAACTTTAGAGACTTATAACTTCACTTTCCGAGCACCAATTTCCATAACTATTGTTGTAGTAGTCTCTGTTACCATCGCTACATGCAATCGGGTGCTAAATAAGGCTTTCACAAAGGCGTAACAGGGCCCCTTTAATGCGCACCCAAATCTGAGCCTACAGAATTTTCGCCTCCGTTGAAAATTCAGCCGCCGCAGCCAGTATTCGATACCACAATTGGCGGGCCAGCAACTGAGTGCCTTAGCCCCTAGACCACCGTGGCAAGGCAGAGGAGCGTTAACTCGATGCATTGACCTTGTCATTATAGTGCTCTGCGAGATAAAACAACAAAATTGGTTCTGGACTGCTTCTAACTTTGCCACTCAAGTTTTTCCTAATTTGGTATGCACGTGACATGACTAGTGCTTTGTGGTTAGCGACGAAGAAACTTTAATGATATGGCAGAATCGGCAAAAATGGTGGTCGTCTGCCGCGGTGGTCCTCGGCTGAAAGTCATGCGTTGAATACTGGCCGCGGCCGTCGAACCTCGATAAAGGAGAAATTTTGCTAGTGAGGTCCGGGTACACGTGTTATCCCAAAAAACACGAAATGTTATATAAACTTCTTGAAACGTCTAGAAAGGTATGCGGACATCTAGGTATATTATTAGACGTTGAATAAACGTTTTTCAAAGTAAATTGTTTAGAAGACGATGAGAAAACATTCTTTACAAGAAGTCTTTTTCAAAACGCTTACTAAAGATTATTTTCTAGAACTTGGGTAGAATTTGCGGATGAGATCTCGGGGGTGTTTTGCACGTTTCCTTTCTTTTGAACCAAAATTGCATTCGCTCTACATATTTATGTAGTGTATATTTTCACATATTTTTTTCATATTTAAATGTAATAATTGAGCTCTCTAGTCAGCATTAAGAAACTAAGATGCGCAAACGCTGTGTGCATCTGCACGGCTAGAACAATTTTACTTGTCTGGCATGCCTACCGGCCGCTCAGTCGCCTCTTGAAGAAACGGGTTCGAGTCGGTTTCTCTCGTGTTTTAAAAGTGTGCTTGCGCTTTGTGTTCGTGTTTTGTGTTCTGCCAGTGCTGCTGATTACGAAGATGTGCTATACTCAAGCGAAGACGTGTGGGTTCGTATCATGGAGCACTCGCCAGGTATGTACCACACTGCTGCTGTCGGCACTTTGCTATCACACACCATGTTTTTCCTACCATGTGCACGATAAGTGAGCTTTTGTTTACATGGGGACCCAGCTTTTCTTTAGTACTTTAGAAGTGTAAAGGCAAACTAGTGTGAAGTTAAGCGTGGACAAGTTTTTTCTTTTGTGTGGAGAGTGAAGCTTGCATGTGTTGCTGGAATTCGGCGGCAGGTTCGAGCAGAGTTGTGGCGGCTGTTCGCCTCTGTTGGCAGTGGTGTTGGAAGGGGGCCCTGCTCGCGAGCGACCACTATTTTTGTTTATTAATTCTGGGGCGTTTGTTAGCTGTAAGCGGTGATGCCTGTTCATATTGTGCGCTATTGAAGTGAACGTGTCTAAGGCAGTTTTGTTCCATTTTATACAACTACAGTATTTATATGTTATGACTACTATCAGAGAAGTTTTGGCAAGGTTCTGTTTGGCGTCTCTCAATTTTTTCCTTGCGAGTGGCCGAACGTATGCCGGTGTGTGCATCCGCGCCGGCACGCGTCTTAAAAACTACCGTGATACTCGAGTTGATGCGTGTTCGTGTGCAGTGTATTGCATCGTCTTAGGTAGGGTTCGCAAAGGTTGCACCTACACTTAAGTATTCATGCAGCTCATTTAGTAAAATTCTAACTTTCGGTATACACCAGCAACATAGGTTGCCTAATGCGGCCTCAATCCGTGCATATTAAGCCATTCGTTTATCCTGAACCATATTTTCGAACGAATATTTCATGCCTAAATGTGGCCAAATTGCTTTACCTTGCTGTGTGAGCACTAATTCAGTCATAAGCCCATGCGTTCGAGCACCATCGATTTTACTCTGCTTGTTCCCACTATGCTTGTATTTTGATTTGGTTTATTAAATCTTTTATGCACCTCGCCCAACTTTGGTGTTGAAACTTTGCTGAACACTTTTACTAGTATGAAAATTAAGAACAGTTTATAGCACTACCTCCAATGAAATTTTCTGATCAATGACAAGCTTAACAGTATATTGGATAAAGTAAACTTTCTAGGCATGAGCTACAGGTGTTGATGGAATCTGTGGTCTGTGCAGAATTAATATTTTATTTATGACTCAAAACTTGCGATAATGTTATAAATCATGGTAAGCATGCATAAGTCATGCACGTATTGCTGTTAAAATGTAGAATTGGGCACCGTATTTATTTGAGAATAATAAATATAGACTGCAAGTTTTCAAGCTATTGGCATTGAAGGAATTACACAAATTCGGAAATCAGTTTCAGTAGATCTTATTGCTAGATCGCGGTCAATAGCTTCCAAGATTCTGGTTCCCGGAAAACGTTGCAGAAGCTTGCATGCTTTATTGGGATGGTGTGTGATTCAATATGCGTGCCTAATATGTTTTTTTTTTTTTTGCATTGACAGCCTGTGGTGCCATTTTAGCCAACCAAAATGATTGAAACTGATGACCATAATTCGGCAGCACACAATAGTAACTTATTGACACCAATTGACGACATTATAAGTATAATTGCTCTAGTGTGAGCAGCCTGAAAAAAGCTACATAAGTTGTATTTGAAATCAAATTCATGTTCAATAATATAGGTTACCTGCAGTGGATACTTGATGAAAGTGCATACCATCATGTATGTGTTGAGGTATCATTGAATATGCTTTTAACGCACTATGCACAAGCGCAATTCAAGCATGGTTTTGACACATCTGCAATGTGGAAATTGCATCTTCTTTCATAAGGTTGCAACTGTGTTTGCCAAAAACATCAAGAAAGTTGTGTTTGTAGCATCTTTAGTTTGTTTACATCCTGCTTGTTTTAAGACACATAGTTTGAAATCATTTTAAATATACTGACAAATTCAGTTTTTCTGAGAGACACATGTCACTAAATTGTTTTTTTGGTGTTTCCATTGCAGCCTATGCATGCACTTCGTACAAACCGAGTGTGAAAGAATTCCGGGCAAGCCTGTCATCAACGATGACTCGTGGAAAAGTTGGCTACTGAATGTACAGCAGCTGCGAATGACTTCTGTTTCCTATGGAAAGGGAACTTTCCTGAGCCACCTGGTTGCTGTATTCAAGTAGCTCGCATGTTGAGGATGTTGAATATTAAGCCTTTTGTTTTTCTTTAAAAAGTCAGTGCTGTAAGTTGTATGTGTAAAAGCCACCTTTGCAGATAGCAGTTCAGGGGTACACATTGTGCAACAATAAGTGTATGTGTCAGTCGTGCCCTTGAATAAGATTCAATAATGAACTTATTAGTGACTGCAGCAGGCGGCCATTCACATATTAAAATTTCGAGCCAGTCACATTTCTACATAGGTCCAAAGAATTCTGGCATGCCTGTGCTCACATATCCCGCTGGAAAGTATAGTTGAGGCTTTTGTATCATTTTGCATGCAGGACAGTGGGCACTAGCACACAGCTACTACTCCCCGAGGTGCTGCATATAATCTGATAACTGATCATGGATTGCAGCCATAGGCAAGCATTATATCAGTTACCTTTTACTACCAGCTGGAATAGCAAGCACTGACTGCTTGTCTCACCAGGGAGTAATGTTTTGGTGATCCTTGCTACCTTGCATGCGTAATCATGAAAAGCACAATAAACTTCTGAGTGGAATATCTCGGAGCATGGACATGCTCGAAGAACTTTTCCAAGTGGGAGTGTCTAGAAAAATGACTGCCACAAACTGTTCTATGCAAACATACCCACTTATTGCAGGCACCAAAATTTCGGTATTCTTAGTTAATTGGGCAGCTGACAGCTTTATTGTCTTACTTTGTGTTCCTCTGGACACATAACTCATATACAAAAGCAGTTTTCTGTTCTTAAGGATGAAGTTTATTACAAGCACAAAGCACGTCTCTGAATGTGTCGGTGCTGCTTTCTAAGGTTTTATGTCATGTTTAATTTATGTGTAACCTGCAGTTCACTTAAAATTGAACTTTTTGCATAGCAATAAGGCTGTAGCAGATCAATGGTTTTAATTTCACTGTAACTATTGACTGAATATTTTGTTTTATTGTTACTGTAACCTTACTTCATTGTCTTCTCGAATTTAATGCTGTAAGTGCAATCAAGTGATTTTCTATTGTCACACTTAATCATACCTAACTTTGCCAATACCTAACAATTTGTGATATATTAGTGGTACCTAACAATGTTTATCATTGTTAATGATGACTGACAGAAGGCATTCTGGAATACTGTGGCGTTTTTATCTTCACTGTGTCTTTTGCGCGAGTATTTTGGAATGGAATTAGAATTCGGGGTGTTGCTAAAATCACAATTTGATTGCTAAACACAGACTTGTGGTCAAACCCATTAATTTCAACTATTCATGGTTCTAAAATACCAAAATTTAGGAGTGTCAAAAAATCAATTGTTCGACTGCTGCTTTTTAGCTGTAACAAATTTTCTACCTTTGTATATTTGCTACTTGGCCAATGTGTTTGCTAAATTAGCCTTCTGAATTTCGTTGCACTGATAGAAGTCAGCTCGAAGAGAACAGTTTGTGCCTTTTGTATGTGTGCAGGTTCCTGGACCAAGCATCAGGCCAGCCCCTCAATCGCTTTGTATAATTATAGTTACTATAAATCATGCAAGTTTTGGGACAAAGTGTCCAGTCATTGTTATGTTTATTAAAGGTTACAAGTATGCAACAAGATTTTTTGAAATTTTGCATTTACTTTTACATGTGTAGTATAATGCATTCCGATTGATATGTGGGGTTTAACGTCCCAAAACTACTATATGATTATGAGAGACGCCGTAGTGGAGGGCTCCGGAAATTTAGACCACCTGGGGTTCTTTACCGTGCACCCAAATCTGAGCACACGGGCCTACAACATTTCCGCCCCCATCGGAGATGCAGCCGCCGCAGCCAGGATTCGAACCCGCGCCCTGCGGGTCAGCAGCCGAGTACCTTAGCCACTAGACCACCGCGGCGGGGCAGTATAATGCATTCCAGGCAACACCAGAAACAATAATGAGTTGACATTAAAAAGCCCGTCTTGTCTCCAAGCAAAACAGATTATCATAATGATGGATGGCAGTCACTTATTAATTCAACAATTATGGCACCAATTTTGCTGATTAGAATAGTGCCAGCAATAATTTGTTGCCAAATTATGTTGCTGTTCCTACTTGACACTCTCGACAGTGAACAGCTAAATGCACAGATTATAAAATGCTGAAATGGTGCAGCAAATTAACCACGGGAAACGCTGGTTTGCATGAAAAATAAATGTCTAAAAAGATGTTAAAAGATCTAGCAAGGTCTTTTTAGAAGAATCTTGGCAAGAACTTTAGTAGTCTTCTGATAATAAAAGTATAGTAAACGTTTACAAAGGTTCTTTACAAAATCTAGAAGGACGTTTTTTAGACTTCTTGCTAGAAGTTTTCTAGCCGTATAATAACGTGGCGTTAGCACAGCTACAGGAGGTTTTCAAGCTGTTTAGGTTTAAATAACATCTCAACAAGACTTCTTATATACTTTTGAGCGATCCTTTTCGGACATTCACTAGAAGTTTTTTTAGCTTTTCTTGTGTTTCGTGGGATGTCAGAGCACGAACACAAAATGCTGGAAATTGCCTAAGCACGGCGAAGTAACCACATGTCCAAAAATAGTACGGTCTATTTGAGCCTTTCTCGGCCCGCCTTAAGCGACAGTGAAACAGCTGCAGCAGCGAAATCTAGCGCAACCACATTCGCGTGAACATAGAAGAGGTTATGGAACAACATGAACATTACGAGCAACAACGGTCTCCCCAAGAACCCAAGGGCGATGCAGACCAGCTGACACTACGCCACAGACTTGTGCAATGGTTGCAAGAAAGTAACCAATCAACTACAGATTTCAGTTTGGACATGTACTTCAGTGGAACGTCAGCTCGTACGCTCAAAGCAACCATTTTCAAGGCTTTAATGCAATAAATGTTTTCTAAACAGCTTCATTGCTTGGACAAAACCACAAGTGCTGCCACCTCTTCAAGCGCACCAAGCAAAAGCTTTCCCTCCACAGCTGCACGACCCGATAAATCTACTCACCGCAGAGATCTGGAAGATGCGCTGCCTTTTCCAGAATTGGCTGGCGCCGCTTTTAACCTTGCGCCCAAAGTTCACTGCGCTAAGAAAAACCATGGCGGCAGTAGTAACGAGACTGCACACGTGCGCAGCGCAGCTACTGAGCTTTCCGCGTCCAGCAGTATTAAACCACGACGACGATGATGATGATACTGAAACACTGCTCTTTGAATCAGGCCGGGTAGGTGTTCTGTGGCCGGATCACCAAAACTCCCAAACCATCGCCATGGCTGCGCACTACGTCACAGAGCTAGGGTGGCCCTTCTAGCCACCCTAACAGAGCAACTACGCGTTACCACAGAACACCTATACACTACCATTACGTCCTCAACAAAAAGGTCGCTCCGTTAGAGATTGTCAAACATAGTGTTTCACCTACACCACTGCGACTGCAGAAAACGTTGCAGTTTGTCTCCGACTGCAGTGCCACCGTGGTGGAAATACGATTCGAACTTGGAGTGGGGTGGGCCAGCTGTTTTCACACCTTTCCTTCTTTGCTGTTTACCAGGGGCAACAACGAAAACAACCTCGCAAGCAGTTGACTGTGGTTCTCACTATAACTATAGTCAAAGCTACCTCTCGTTGTAGTGAAAGTCGCGAACTTTCAGTTCACGATGACGGACGATCCGTTCAAGTGCCTGCTCGGAGAAATCTCCGAAGACCAATGGCAGGCGTACAAGGCGCTTAGGAAACATGTGAGTGTCGTGTGAGTGCGCGTACTCGCCGGTATTTTTTCAATCTGTCCGGGTTTCATTGGCTGAAACACGCTTGTCGCGTCATGAAAACCTTCTCGAGAGTTTTTTTTTCTTTTTGCATTGAAAATACACCAAGGACCTGCAGGGTTTTGCCTGAGAAGTGTCACTCAACGGAGTTGTTGAAGTGAGTGTGGTTGACGTGAAGGACGATGTCTGAGAGAATATTGTTCCAGTCGATGGCAGTCTTGACAAAAAAGGATTGCATATGCGTGGTGGCGCGGGAACGGGGATGGTATACGGCTTTATCACGGCTGACGCGTTGAGAGATGCGATGAGCAGGATATTTATTTATTTTTATTTTAACATACTTCAGCCAGGCTATCGCAGGAGTGGATACAGAATACGAAACAAATTGCAATACAAGGCAAGAGGTACAGAGAATGAAGATCAGTGATTAGTGATGTACAAAATGAATTCATCACGTGATAAAGATTTAACACGGCCGGGCAACACATTCTATAATTCAATGGTGCCGACAAAAAAAAAAAAAAACTGTATATATACGAGCTTTTTCGGCGATTAAAAGGAGACATGTTCAAATCATGATGATATCTAGTGTAAGTTGGTTTTGCAGGTGTGATGTAGTCGCTGTGTGAAGGGAATCGTGGACTGTGAATGAGAGCGTAAAAGAACTTTAACGATTCGACATGACGAAAAGAGAGAGTAGTAAGCTGAAGTCTGTGAAGATGAGAACTAGGTGAACAATACCTGTCGTAGTGACGATATATGAAGCGTACGGCTTTCTTTTGGATGGGTTCCATTTTTTTATGTGAGATATTTTGTGAGGATTCCATATGACAGAGCCGTACTCAAGTATTGGGTGAATTAAGGTTTGGTAAGTCAGGAGCTTTATGTTAGTTAAGGCTAAATGCGGAGTGCGTTGTAGGTACCCCAGTGTTCTAAGGGCACGATTACGCATTACTTCAATGTGATGTGACCAAGACAGATCCTTAGTAAATAAAAGGCCTAAATATTTGTATTCAGACACATTTTTCAGAGGTCCACTTCGAAACAAATTAACAGAAGAAGAGAAAAATGAGCATTTAGTAAATAACTTGGAGACAGTTTTACGGAAGGTAATTTGTATCTGCCAATTGTCATACCATGTTTGGATTGATGCAAATGATAATCATTAAAAATGATGTGATCATTGGAGGTTTTAATCGTATGGCACAAGGTGCAGTCGTCAGTGTACATGCGAATTTTAATGGGAATATTATGTGGTAAATAATTTATGTAAACTAGAAAAAGTAGAGAGCCTAGTACGGAGCCTTGAGGCATGCCGGAAGTTACACTGGAAACAGATGATTGAAAAGACTTAAATTGTACGTGCTGAAACCGATACGAAAGAAAAGAAGAAATCCAATTATTTAATGCTTGATTGTTCGGGATGACAGAGAGCTTTTTTAATAGTTTACAGTGCGATATAGTGTTGAATGCCTTTGAAAAATCAATGAATATTGCGTTGATTTGGTCGCGTACATTGAGAGCTGCGATGATATCATGAGTGAATTCACTGAGTTGGGTTAGGGTGCTGTGACCACGTCGCAAGCCATGCTGAGCATCGCATAAAATGTTATTTGACTTCAGAATTTCAATGATGTGTTTGTATATTATGTGTTTAAAAATTTTGCATGAGTGAGGTGTAAGAAATCAGTCTATAATTCAGTAATAACTGTTTGTTTCCAGACTTAAATGGAGGGAGAATTTTAGCGGACTTCCACAATTGAGGAACATTCGAGGTTAAAAGAGATTTTTGAAAAATGATAGTTAAATAGCGACTAGTTCATAATGAATATCTAGTGAGGAATGCATTATCCATATTGTCTGGACTACCTTTTATTTTGGAATCTAATTTTAAAATCAGGTTCAGTACTCCCTGATTTGAAACAAAAATATTATTAATTGAACTATGAGACTGTTGTGAACAAGGAGGAATGACATAGTTGTGATGGGTGAAAACAGATGTAAAATAGATGTTAAATGCATGAGCAATGACCGTAGAATCTCTTGTAACTGTTTCATTCTTCTCGAAAAAATCGGTTATATGTTCTTTCGGTATGACAGCACTCCAAAACTTTTTAGGGTTATTGCTCAGCAGTGATGGAAGTGTTATTTGGAAGTAAAAGTCACGAGCTCTATTAACTTTCCTACGAAGTTCATCCTCAGTAAAAATAAATTGAGCCGTATGAACGGCATCATCAGCATGTTTAGCTCGCCACAAACGACCGAGTCGTCGCGAAAGATGCGATATTTCTCGAGTGATTTTTGGTAGTTCTCGCAAACTCACAAGACACAACTTAACAAGGTCACCGAAAATTTTCGTTAGAGCATTAACATCATCAGAGAGACTAATCATTTCAAACTGGCGGAAGGAAGAACTAGGTGTATCTGTGATGGAAATATCATCCGTGTGGTTAATGCCATGAAAAATGGTGTATACATATTTTGATTTAGGAACAGGACAAGAAATGAATGTGAATACTGCCATATGATCCGATATCCCGTCCACTACAGTGCACTCATACCCACAATCGTAGACACGAGGGCTAAGAAAGATTAGGTCTAAAATCGCCTTATCTCTTGTGGCATCTCCGACTATTTGTTACGCAAAACATGAAAAAACTTATGAAAGAGTGAAAGCCTTGCCATTTTTCTGTGCATCTGAAGACTAAGCAGACCTGCCTTTTTGTTAAAGTTGGTTACACTAATAGTCTAAGAATAATCAAAAGAACTAAATATAACAGAGCGGTGTGCTCAAGGGGGATGCCAGACAGAATAAGCATACTCTAATACGTGGCTTGCGCATACGTCACTCGACGTCATTGCTCGGAGCGAGTTGGCCTTATTGGTGAACAGCGGTTAGACCTCGTGCAGCACTGCCTCGCTGTACCATCGAGTTTGGTCCTCCGCTGTGGTTATATGTGCAGTTGTATAGACTGCTATATTTGTGGCGACAGCTGCAGAAGAAAGAATTAAGCAGCCCACAAGTAGGAATTTTTGAATACAAAGTTTTAATAAAAGCTAGTGCAAGCGTACAGAAGTGCTCAGCACCAACCATCAGAGATCCTGGTTAGCGCACATAATGCGTGCAAACTTCAATGAAGAAAACCCCAATGTTCATGTGTGTGAAGCACGTTTTGTATCAGGCAAGTAGAAAAGAGAGGAGATATGAG
This sequence comes from Rhipicephalus annulatus, assembly GCA_013436015.1. Lineage (NCBI taxonomy): Eukaryota > Metazoa > Arthropoda > Arachnida > Ixodida > Ixodidae > Rhipicephalus > Rhipicephalus annulatus. Next base: position 166,282 of record WOVY01010267.1, on the reverse strand, counting down.
GACACTAGTTACCACGGATACTCTTCCTTGTGTTCGTAGAAAAGCCGTCCGTATTTGGGACGAGACAAACCGATATTGTGTGCCGTCTCTATGACTCAGCTGCATCTTCAAGCATGCAAGCATTGCACAACATGAGCGCGCAGTTAACAGCATCACAAAAAGCAGAAAGCAGAGGCCAAACGGCGCCGAGCACAGGCACAGGGCAATGCATGTCGATGAAGCCAAACCCAACTCACTCTTGATGACAGTCTGCATACAGTGACTAAACCGTCAGTACTTGAGAACATACACGTACTATGTACTCCATGTTTATGTAAAACCATATGGACAGTCAAGGGGACGTGTGATTGGAAAATGCGCTGCCGTGTCAGTGCCTCGCTTCACTCGCATGAGAACTCAGCATTAGCATTCCTTGAAAAGCGCTCGTGCATTGCTATTTGGTATCCTGGCCTGGAGCTGGCGATTCGATAAGTGCTGTTTCTTGGGCGAGTTAGAAATTCATAGCTTAATATAATAATTGGGGCGCAAGAAGACAGGAGACAGGATAGGGCGGCAGGGCTGGTGCCCTATTCTGGTTCTTTGTTGTTTTTTTGCTTGTGTGAGTTGCACCACAATTATTATGTTTAGCAATTTGATGAACCATTAAACTCACCTCTGAAAGCACGATCAAACTTGCGGTCATGAAGCTCCTTTGCTGAGTGGCTCTTTACACAGCCGCTGGTAAAGCAGTTGTGCGATTCCATTAACTTGTAAACTTTTATTTTGCCTGGAGTAACAAAGTTAGCGCTGAAAACTAAAAAGCTCACTATGTTTTTGTGCGACACTTCTAAGAAGGTGGAGATGTTCGAAGTCGTGTCCGTAGTGCCCGTTCTGAGTCAAAGCGTATAGGGATCCACTCCATCACACAACTGCATCTTTTCCTCGCAGCGAGACCACCCTTGCCTTATCAGTTCTGAATAGCGCGCTGCATTTAATGGCTGCCTTGTGCCAACTGGTGGCATATGCCCGACACTGCTTGTGAAAAAGAATGACCGTGGCAAAGCTCCGTCGTACTGAACAATGTAGTCTTCCGGCTAGGTACGTACGTACCATCCGTGTGGCTGTTCACCAATATGGCTACCGCAATGGTGACGTCACGTGCAAGCCATGGATTCGGGTCGGATTAGAGTCTTGTAAGCAAGTACTTTTACTGGAGGAGATGCATGTGTTATATTTTGCTAAAAATAGCCTAAAGTACGGTTAGTGGCATATATTAGTAATATTGGTTATGTAATGGCCCAAGTGAGGTTGTCACAGAGAGTAATACCTAGGAACTTAGCATTAGGTTTTGAGGAGATGGCGCTGCCATTAAAAGAATATTTGAATGCCGGGTAGCTGTGCCATCGATTAAATCAAACCAAGGATGTATTATTAGTATTCACCAGTATTAACCAGTAACTGCGCCATTTATCAAACTTGAGTAAGTCGTTTTGAAGTGCTAAGTTACTGGTGACGATGATGGGGTGATAAATGATGTAATTGTCAGGTAACAGAGGTATTTTTAAAGAAACATTACTGGGCAAGTCAGTGATGTAAGTCTGGAATTGGAGTAGAGCCAATACAGCGCCCTGTGGCTCTCTGTAAAAACAGGAGATGAAGTTGTCGATGAATTATTGCAAGCACAAATTGTTGTCGGTTAGTGAGAAAGTACTTTATACAATAGAAAACAACGGTATCTAGGTTGCGCAAGAATTTTAATAACAAGTTCAAGTTTGGTTTTGCAGGAAGAAAGTTTTCGAAATTCATGTTGACTTGGACTAAAGAAACTCACGTAATTGAGAAAATTGATGGTATGTGTATAGATAACATGTTTCACAATTTTAGAGCAGACATTGGCTAGACAGCTTGGACTGTAGCTTGAAGGGCCTTTCTTAGGGACTAGCACAATCTTACCAAACTTCCATTTATCAGGCAGAGCACTGCATGAGAATGATTGCTGAAATATATGAGACAGAATAACACTGGTTATGCACTTGGTATTTTTTAGCACTTTGGAGTTGATACCATCAGGTCCAGCAGATGAAGTTATCTTTAGTGAGTCAATTATTTTTATCATACCTTCGGGCAAAAATGTGATCTTGGGCAAAATGTGGTGATTCAAGAGTAGAAATCGAAGAAGGTGATTATTAACTTCTTTGCTAAAAACGGAGCAAAAACTAGAATTTAAAGTCTTTGTGACCACGGTATTGTGAAGGGCATTACCGATGTTGCCTTTGAGTTACACAGATGATTTATGCTGTTTTGGATTTATAATATTTCAAAATTGTTTTGGGTGAGTAAGCAATAATTGAGACAGTGTGAAATTAAAGAATGCACTAATGATGTAAGTGGCTGAGTGCATTCCGGAACTTACATCACTGATAACGCTGTGACTGTGCATACATGTTTTATTTTTCCACGATAGACCAATGTGTCACGACTGCCTTATTTTAAAGATGCAATGAATGAAGAGTTGTATCTTTACTGGCTTGGCGTTCTTGCAACCTATGTGACGTGTGGTGGAGGAGCTCTTGCGTCTATGCACTGGACACTCCTTGAGAAGCCGTGAACAAAGCCAGCAATATGCAGGCACCGGTACCAAAACCTCTTCCTAGCATGGCCAACTAAAACAGGTGCAATGACAATAGCCTTAGTGGGACCTATACTGATTCTCCTACAGCAGTCCAACCTAACCTTCGTAAACCCGGAGAAGTGGTCGCCACATTCATAAGATGTGACAGTGACGAAAAGTTGTGCCACATTTATCAAAGACGTAAAAACATGGTTCTGGTATATACTGAGTAAGTGTTTTTTTTTTTTCGCTGTGCTGATTTTGTTAGGTCTGAAGGAATATCTTTTTTTTTTTTGCAGTGTGCAACATATAAAAAATTGCCGTGCACTTCTAACATGCCAATTACATGGCATGTTAAAAATGCATGCCAAGTAATACAACTACTGTATTGCTGTATCGCTTGCACACAACAAGCGTCGAGTTAGCCCAGGACTAGCAACTGGTGACCTTCTTGAAACAGACTGTGTGGTAGGAGCTGTGAGAACTGACTGAGCCTGTAACGTTTGTTATGTTGCAAGAACTCAACTTAACCTGTAACTTATGTTGCAAGCTCGAGCGACGAGTTGACGCTGCTCGACCAGGTCCAGCTGGGAGATCGCAGCCTCCCACGCTTCACTGGAGAGGTCTTGGTCCGCATCTGGTGCTGCTGCTCGTATTCTTGGGACGCTTACTTTGCACTGCAGTAGGAGGTGCGCCAGAGTGTCTGCCACTTTTCAGTGAGGGCAGATGTAGCTGTGCAACGTTGGCTTCATATGGTGCAATAGTACGTCGTGTGTGAACGTGTTGCTTTGAAGACGCCTATAGTCAGTTCCTTCGTCTCTTGTGAGTTTTGGATGTGGCGGAGGGTGTAACTTGCGTTCGAGCCGATAATGTTGCAGAAATGCATGGTACATTAGTGGTATAGCTTCTCTTGTCTGTGATTCTGTTGCTGAGTGGGAGGTGCCTCGGATCTCGTATGGGAATGCCCGGTTGACGCATTCGCGGGCTGCGGTGTGTGCCGCTTCATTTCCCTCGAAACCTTCATGACCCGGAATCCACACGATGCATGTGTAGGGAGGAGGATTGTCCATGCGCTTTAGTAGCCTAATCGCAACCGCCGAGATCCTGCCTTTCAGGTTGTTTCGTGCCGCTGTTTGTGAGTCGGTAAAGACCACGATGGGATCCTCACTCGTCTGGGTGGCGATTACTATAGCAGCCTCTTCAGCTGTTTCCGCATACTTGGCGAGGATAGTCGCCGATGCTAGTACCGCGCCCTTGTAATCTGCGACAGTAATTGCGAAGGCATTACACCCCGGATATTTGGCTGCGTCCACGTATCGCGCGTGCCGCTCATTGCCATGCTTTTTACGGATCATGTTAACCCTGGCGAGCCGCCTTTCTCGGTGATGTTGAGGATGCATGTTCCGAGTGATCTGCTGAATTTTAAGGCTTTCTCGCAGCTGTGACGGTATTTTGCCTTTGCGTTCTTCGTTAGGTTCTAGGGTGGTCTGGTATCCTGTGCGTCGTCTCGAAGGCCGGCTTGCCCTGTGAGTGACAGCTTGAGTCTTGACCTGGTTGATGAGGTGTGCTTCGGTGAGTTCTTCCCACGTATTATGAACTCCCATGCGACGCAGTCGGTCAGTGGAGGCGGCTGGCGGCAGTCCTAGGGCAAGCTTTGTAGCCTTTCGTATCAGCAGATTAAGTTTTTGTTTCTCCGCTGTCTTCAAGTCAAGGTACGGAGTTCCGCACGTTATGCGGCTGTAAAGGAGAGCTTGTACCATTTTTAGGGTGTCATGCTCTTTGAAGCCACTGCGGCGATGAGCCACCCTTCGGATTAGGTGGGTGAGCTGTGTCACAGTGTTCTGCAGCCGGGGTAGGGCAGCGGAGCCAGACCAATCTTTATGTATGTGTAGTCCAAGGACTCGAAGCGTGTCAACTTGGGGTATTTGGACGCCCTGTAGAAAGACTTGTGGGTCAGGAGTGTCGTAGCTTGGTGGTCTACCCCGGGTGCGTGCCACAAGTACTAACATTTCCGACTTTTCCGGAGCACATTGGAGGCCGCAGGTCTTGAGATATCCTTCAGTGATGTTAACCGCCTCTTGAAGTCGGTCGTCCTGTTCACCCGTGCTTGAACTTCTTGTCCACATAGTGATCATCGGCGTATAACGCGTGATGTATCCCAGGGACAGCGTCCAAGAGACGTGGGAGCTTAAGGAGGGCCAAGTTGAAAAGCACTGGTGATGTCACTGAGCCCTGCGGCATGCCTTTCTTTGTTAGGGAGTTGAAAAAGCTCGCTCCTGATATTGGCAATCCCTACAGTGGCGGTGGTGTTGGTGAGGAAAGCCAGCATATAGGCATATGTCTTGGCACCGCAGTCGACATCTTCCAGGCTACGCAGAATTGCTTCGTGGCTCACATTGTCAAATGCGCCCTTTACGTCCAAAGCTAGAACAGATGACTTACTGTGCTTGCTCAAGCGGAGAAGAATATCTTCCTTTATCTGCACGAGGACGTCTTGTGTGCTGAGCATTTGGCGCAAGCCAAACATGGTGTTCGGATAGTGACCATTGTCTTCAAGATGTGTGGTGAGCCGCTCGTTCACCATGTGCTCAAAGAGTTTCCCAGCGCAAGATGAAAGGGAAATGGGACGAAGATTCGCAATCGAGATTGGCTTGTTTGGCTTGGGTACCATGGTCACCTCTGAGTGCTTCCAGGCTTGTGGTAGCTCGCCCTTCCTCCAGCAGTCGTTATAGTGCCGAAGGAGCGCCGTCAACGCCCGGGGCGGTAGCTGTCATAGGTGCTTATTGGTCACTCCGTCTTTTCCTGGGCTCGTGTTGCGCGTAAGCTTAGCAAGGGCCGCGTGTAGCTCTGCCAGCTTGAAAGGCTGGTCTAGTGCTTCGTTCGGTGCTCCTCGGTACTCCCTGGGTGTCGAATTGTTGATGGAGGTAGCTTGCTGGTTAACCGAGCCACGCAGTTTTGCTTGAAGTTCTTGGAGTAACTGGTGCTCTGTGCCCTCATAGTCGTGTATGAGCCGCTGAACTGTATTTCTTTGATTAGTTTTGGTGTGGGTGTCGTGGATCAGGGCTCGAAGAATGCGCTAAGTCTTCTTTGTGCTCAATGTCCCTTGAAGTTTGTCGCAGAAGGACCGCCAGTTCTCGCTGGCAAGGTTTTCGACGTACTCCTGTGCCTGTCTAGTGAGTACGGCGATGCGACGCTTCAGCTTGCGGTTGAGCATTGCAGTTGCCATTGTTTAATAAGCGATCTTCGAGCTTCCCACAGGTGAAGGAGATGATTATCGACTGCCGGATTGGCCTCGTTCAAGTGTATCCTTTTGGTATGTTCGTCAGCAGCACTTACAATACTGTTTAACCGGGCTTCAATGTTTTCGATAGTCGAATCATCATCAAGGTCATTCCTGTAGGCGGTCCAGTCCGTGAGCCGAGCTTTTCCTGTCTTGAGCGAGCGGTAAGCCTGTTCGACCTCTATTTGAATTATGTGATGGTCACTCCCTAGCGTGTCTGGTAGCCTTGTCCACGTTGCGTTGTGCACGTCTCTAGTGAACGTGAGATCAGGATTAGTATCTCTCGACACGCTGTTGCCCACTCGGGTTGGAGACACCAAAGAGAAAAATTATTTTTCTATTATCAGCAAATTACTTTCTTACAATTCTGAAACCACCATTCTCACCATAACTAGCCTCATGGTAAGCAGGATAACTCTCAAAAATAAAAATACAAATGGTGACGCCATCTTGAAATTCGTGCGGCAACTTTATAGACTTTGCTGGCTCGTACTGGGGCCTATAGAGTTTCAAGTCAGTAAAAATTAATTTCATCGACATCTGGGGGGAGTCACTTGATTCCCCCCTAGACTTGACCTACCAAGTTTCTGGAAATTTCATTGAGCCAATGTTTCTAAAATACGACAAATACAGTTTTAAATCCTTGACGTCATGTGCAGAGATTTTGGTGCAAAATTTTCAAACAAATTTTAAGACTTTGATTTTCTCCTCTATAAGTAAACTTGTGATGGTTAAAAAAAGATATTGGAGTTTTCAGTGTGCACCTTTTCAGTCCAGGTAGATTCATTGTTTCACTTCAGTGTTTTTTCAAGCCAGCAATGTCCAAGCCCGATCCAAGCCCAGCACCTTCAATCTAGGCCAGGACCATGCCTCAGCCTGGGCTGGGTTTTTAAGCAGGCCTCAGTCCATGCAGTGCTCTAGTACAATGTGTATATTTGCAGTAAATTATTTGCTCAACATGAAACATACTTTGTCATTTGAAGTACTTTAAACGGAAGTATTTCATATATTGAAGTGCTTGCAATTCGGTTAACCGGTTCATTGTTGGCAATGACCATAAACGATCCTTCTTCCGTTCCTCATTGTTTTTGGTAAAGTGAACATATACATATTGTAACTAATACGAGGACTAGCGATAATGTGTGTGATGATGAATGTAAAATTTTGATGAATTTTACCCGCTAGTGACATTCGTCACAATTGACAACCATGCTGGCTGCCGTTATTGTACTGTGTGCACTTTGTCTTACTGGGGCATAGGTTTGCCCTTTAAGAAGGGAATGCTGATATTTAGCGTTATCACTGCTATGTTCCTATATAACTATGGGGAGAGTTGCTAACATATTGTTTCATTCATCCATCACAGCAAGGTGGCCTTGTCGAAGATGACGATTCCCCCCTGGATTCGGCAAGCAGTGATGTTGATACCCCTCAGGATGCTTCGGCGGTGAGCTTTGCAATAAGTGTTGCTTCTGTATTCTGACAGCCATAACTGGTACACGCTAGGTTGCAGCAGCAAAAATCGGCAAGGGAAAGAACATGGGGCCACACGCATTCGCACAACATGTGGGCGGTGCACCTGAATGTGGAGCTTCAAATATCCAAAAATCCTGTTATCAAGAGGTGTTGTCTGTTGACGGCTGAATACAAGCAAGCTTTTCGTCATACACAGAAAAAGAAAGAGCAGCGGGGCACTTAGAATACTGATGGTCTGAACTTTTGAGAGTGAGCCTAAAGCATCACTTAATAAAAAATGTTTTTCTCATACTAATAAATTGCTTTTCACGAAAAGCACCCCTCTCGCCCCGCCGCAGTGGTATAGTGGCTAAGCTACTCGGCTGCTAACCCGCAGGTCTCGGGATCAAATCCCGGCTGCGGCGGCTGCGTTTCCGATGGAGGCGGAAATGTTGTAGGCCCATGTGCTCAGATATGGGTGAACGTTAAAGAACTCCAGGTGGTCGAAATTTCCGGAGCCCTTCACTACGGCATCTCTCATAATCATATTGTGGTTTTGGGAGGTTAAACCCCACAAGTCAACCAATCAGCATCACTCTTATCATGAGAAAGAACATGCAAAAAAAATGAAGAAAATGTAGCTGGCTACTTTACCCGCATTTGTCTTTTACAGTTTGCTATACATTCACTGGGATGGGAAGAGAGTAATGCACTACGAGTAATAAAAACCAGTCTGTGAATGAGATTTCTTGGTTGGTGTACAGACCTTGCAGGGATGCCCACTTCCAGATTTTTAAGAATGGTTCTCATGAATTTATCTCCGGAGCGCTTGTGAAGGATGGATTTGAGAGAAACAAGAGATGGGTGTGGCAAGACAAACGCACTTTATCATTCGAAATAGACAAGAACAAAGCACAGAAGTCACGTTAAAGCACTAAATAACAATTAAAAACTCCAAGAACACGAGCTCAATATTTCAAAAACCACTAATAACCTAATAATCTCCTATAAACATTCGCATACATGGGCAAATCGAAACTAACTGTGGCTCAGTCCCGATCCATTGTTAGCCCTAGCTGCTAGCCCTAAGCCAATATGGCGTCTACAAAGGATCGTTCTTATGGCTCGTTGCATCGCGACTTGTTGCCCTTGTTGTGTCGACGATTCGTCGCTCCTGTCGTCAACGTCTTCCCCAAGTTCCCACCGTCGTACTCCTCTTTCACCGAAAGAGCCACTTGAGCTCATTGTTCGTTGTATTCTTGGGCTCAGTTAGGCTACTCCTAATTCGTCAACGGCATCTTGAATGTAATGCGGGCTGCATAGGTTCTGTCCCGAAGTGGAAGAGCTGTAGTCTACCCAGGAACTGCTGTGACAAGTTGCGGCAAGTCCCGGCAGCCTCACTCGATTCTTCCGATATCTACAGCCAGTCCGGAAGTCTCTTCGTCGATATTCTCAGATTCAGGCAGTTCTTCTGCTTCCATCGTGGTAGCAACACTCGTTTCCCATGTCTTCGCAGCACGGCGTCCCAACACCCAGTGCCACCTCATTCTCTGGGATTTTTCTTCTTGTCTTGGGTCCCATGCCACGAGCCTTTCTCTGACCAATCTCTTCCGTCCAGAACACATGTTAGAGAACTCCTTTCTTCTTGTGTTCATATTTGTAGCGCAAAACATATAATAACGGAAACACAGAAAGAACACATAAACACTAGTCTTGTTTATGTGTTCCTTTCCATTTTGTGCTACAAATGTGAATACAAGTGAACGAAACCAAACTAGCTTGCATCGCCGCCTTGAATACTTCTTTCTCTTGCAGGAGTACTGCTTCTAGTGCCTTATTCGATGCATCAGTGCATAGCACAAACTCTTTCTGCATATCCAGCATAACAGTATGGGAGAATCGGACATTTCATGCTTTAACCTTTGGAATGGAATTTTATGCACCTCTTATTTCACCTTTTCGCCGACATCCTTAGAACCGGGCGGTTCTACTCCTTCCGTTGTGGTGGTGGCGCTCGTTTCCCACGTCTTCGCAGCTCGGCGTCGCAACACCCAGTGCCAGCTCATCCTCTGGGATTTTGCTTCTCGGCTCAGATTGCGTGCGAGGAGCCTTTCTCCGACCAATCTCTTGCGTATACGTGTCTGGTGCGCGTGCCATCGGGTACTTCTTTTCTCCTCACGCACCGTTGCCACGCTTCCATGCTCCGGACGTGTCTCACGCCTCTCCTTTACTCATTACAATAGTTCGTTCACTAGTATTTGCCAGCCAAATCTATTGCCTGCCAGGACTGGTCAGTCTATTTCTCAAAAGTCGAGGGCGTTACGAAAATCAATGAGGGATAACAAGATGCAACAGGGTATGAAAAGTCAACAGAAGCCAGAGCACAGCTACAAAGTTACAAGTGTGTATCTGTTCACAACTTTCACAGATGGTGGCGCCGCCATGTGTCAGCCGTCATAACTGTTCCTTGGGGTATGTCCACGCAGTCAGGCCAGCGTTCAGTCGGCCTTACTTTTACGATTCACTGGTGCTGTATATTTAGTCACTGGTGATTTGTACGACGGCTTTTCTAAGTTCAGTTGTGAACAACCCGAGTCCGACAGGCGCTTTGAGTCGTAGTAGCAGTGATTTACTTTTTGTTTTTTTTCCAGTGTACAAGAATCACAAAATGTGCCTGGTGCCGCTGTGCACACACTGTGCACTCAAAGGCGAGGTTTCCTGCTTTGCACGAGCAGTAACCCTGCAAAAGAGGGAGAGATAAAAGAAATATTTACACTTGCAGCATGTTAGTCAAAACACATGCGCGCGCAGAGCTTCAGGTTGTCTCAGCCAGGCTAGCGCTCATGTGCAGTCTTGCTCGGCCATGAGGTGCGGGCGAAGGTTTAGGTTTGTCGAAGCGTTCAATCTCTTTATTATATAATTGTATACGGGAGACATTGGTCCCCCTCCCATGTCTGCACACACGTGTGCGCATGCGTATGAGTAGAATTGAAGAAGCACTTTCTGTCAATTATTCACCAACATGTTTTTGTGGACTGTTGGGTTATACTTTTATTCTGCTGTGATAAAATATTTTAATTTGCTTAAAAACTGGTTTTTATTGCTGTACATGCATGCCAATCATTATGTGGGTTGGCTGACAGTGATTAGTAAAGTATTCTACAGCAGATTTTTTTGTCCGTTATCCATGAGTCTACCCAGACAACACAGATCCGTTCTTTGGATTCTCCTAAGATGCGCTGCTTAGGATGTGTGGGAACTTCTAAGGATGTCCCAGATATTTCCCGGAAACCTCCATGAAGGCTACAAAATGAGAAAATACGAGATCCTTAGGACATCTTGGGATCATAATGGGATTATATTCAGATGTTGCACATTCCACTGTATCCAGAAATAACCAGTACATGTAGCATTTGAAGGACGCATGCTAGTTAGTAGAAAGAACTGTCTTTTTGAAAGTCTTGCAATTCTTTACATGTTTTTAATACCCCTCAATGTACTTTTCCAGCGATGCAATGCACTCCTGCTTTTCCAAGTGACTGTAGGCTTATAACACATTCAGTGATTCTGTTGCCTTCCTCTTTGCTTGTTGTTTTTCAAATCTTGAAAACACTGCTCTAATATGTGTTTTCACCTGCTTATTTAATATGTGTATATTTATGAAGGGTTCTATATATATTTAGAGGTGGGTTAAAAAATGATCGCTGAAAATGTACACTAATTCATGAAGCAACGTGCATATATATGTGAGAATATCAGTGAGTAGATTAATTGAAACTGCGTAAGATGATATATACCATGTTCATTAAACATCCCATAAGAGGACATGAATGGGTCGATGCATGCAGATCTCACGCATGCATCCACCCATTCACGCCCTCTTCTGGGATATTTAATGGACATCTGAAGTCTAGCTGAAGTTTATAGGACATCCATACGACTTTTCTTAATGGATGTGGGACTTAGGTACTTGTTTGGGGTATTCTTAGGACTTTTTGGGTTGTCTGGGTATACATGATAGAAATAAAAGTTTGATTTCAGATTATTTGTGGTGATGTAATCAGCTTCCACTAAAGCTTGAAATTTTGCCACATGCTTTGTTACCTCATTGATTACACTTCAGCACACGTCTACAATTTACCAAGTGCCTTCTGTTTACAAGCACATTAAACCAGTGTAGTTCCTGCCGTGCAAAGCAATAATAGTGTTCAAATACCGACGTCACGATTAACTCTTAGCTATATCATGCAAGGGAATGGCAGCGCTCTTCAGAGCACCACTGCCTCTTTCGTAGCCGTCATCCAAGCTAAAAGACATAGGACAAAAAGCAGGAGCGTCTGCTTTTGCTTCCGTGCGAAATGCCTCAGACGCACTAAGCCTGTGAAGAGCACAGCCATCTGTTCGCATTTTCACACAAATCAGCAGCAAGCGCTACATTGGGTCTTAGTGTTTCGGCCTTGTGAGCAACACACGCTTTTTTGCTATCTGCCATTATGAAAAAGTAACTACATTTCTATAGGTGTGAGTCACACACGCAAAGTCGATGAGTTGCACTCTTCTCCCCGTTTTAGGAAGCAAATAAGAGTATGTGAACTTCCTTTCATCGTTTGGTCGCTCCTGAATTCAAACCATGGTTCGTGCGGGTATTTCTACGGTCGGGAAGTTGGCGGGCACGATACTTGGATAGTGTTCACAAAGCTGTACATGCATTCCTTCACACCTCAGCAAACGATGTGCCCAGCATTTAAAACTTTAATTATACACTGCACACGCATTTCTCAACACCCAGTGTGGGATATTATATATGCTCGAGTCAAAGACCTTCTAAGCAACGCTTTCACAGCACGATGGCTGCTGCCGAAAAGACTACGCATTTTAAAGTGACATACACACTATCCGGCAGTGGCTGCACAATTCTCGCCACCCTATGCATGTTCCCCAAACGACAGCCATGGATGGATGGATGGATAGATGGATATGGCTAAACCCTTTATATCGGGCGGTGGCTAGCGCCATCAAGCCGTAATACTTAATGAACCAAAAACTATATTTTTTTTCCTTAAAAAGTGAGTTTGAGGATTTGTATTTTGCAGTGAAGAGTTTAATTTTCACTCGTGCCTTGACTTTAGCTACCAATCACATAACCTCCTTCTAGTTAAGTCTACCCGCTTAAAGTCTATTTTGCCCTCCCGGTCCCTAAACCCCAGTGCTTTGAAAAACTCTGCGCCATCATCCTGAACTATAGGATGAAGCCCTTTACAGAGCATCATCAAGTGTTCGGCAGTTTCTTCTTCCTCTCCACACGCACTGCATACTGTGTCTACCCCTTCGTATTTGGCCCGATATGTCTTGGTTTGCAGTACTCCCGTCCTGGCCTCAAACAGTAGAGAACTACCCCGAGTATTATCATAGATCCTTTCCTTGGCAATTTCCTGCTTAAAAGTTCGATAGATCTCTAGTGCGGACTTCTTAATCATGCCCATTCTCCTAATGTCAGTCTCTGTTTCCTTCACTTTCTTCTTAACCGATAGTTCTTTTTGGTTTGGCCACCTACTGTTTTCTAAGTATTTACCAGTCAAATTCCTGGTTTGCATCCTCCATTTTGTATCGACATTCTTCATGTACAAGTAGCTGAAAACCTTCCTAGCCCAACGCTTCTCCCCCATTTCTCTCAATCGCTTCTTAAATTTTATTTTGCTGCTAGCTTCCCTGCCCTCAAATGATGTCCATCCCATATCACCTTGTAATCCCTGATTTGGTGTATTCCCGTGAGCTCCTAAAGCAAACCTACCTATTCCACAGTGCTTAATTTCTAATCTTGCTTGAACTTCTGATCTCATGCACAAGACCGCATTGCCGATTGTCAGCCCAGGAACCATGACCACTTTTCATATTCCTCTCACAACATCATACCTATTGTAATTCCACAGTGCCCTATTTTTCATCACTGCTGCATTCCTGTTACCTCAAGTCCTCACATATATTTCGTGTTCCCTCAGGTACTCGGTCCCATTGCTTATTCATACGCCCAGATGTTTGTATTTATCTGTTATCTCTAGCGTGACCTCCTGTATTCTAAGCTCACTACCTTCGTTGTCATTGAAAATCATGACTGCTGATTTATCCTTACTGAATCTAAAATCTAACCTATCTCCCTCATTACCGCAGATGTCCATCAATCTCTGCAAATCTTCCTTGTTGTTGGCCATTAGCACTATATCATCTGCGTACATTAATGCTAGTAGTGCCTGATCAATAAGTTTTCCTTGTTTGACTAAAGAGAGGTTGAAGCGCAGTCCACTTCCCTCTAATTTTGCCTCTAATCCTTGTAGGTACATCATGAATAATAAGGGGGACAGGGGGCACCCCTGCCTAAGCCCCCGTTTTACCTCTGCAGGCTTGGATACCTGTTTTTCCCACTTTATGACTACCTTGTTACCTTTATAGATACCCTTTAAAAGATTAGTGACTACATGTTCTACGCCTAGTGTGTCCAGTATTCCCCACAATTCCTCTTGAACCACGCTATCGTGCGCTCCCTTGATATCCAAAAATGCTAGCCACAGGGGCCTGTGTTCCTTTTCTGCTATTTCGATGCACTGCGTCAGTGAGAACAGATTGTCTTCCAACCTCCTGTGTTTCCGAAACCCATTCTGCAGTTCCCCCAGCACCCCCTCTTCCTCTATCGATGCCTGCAGTCTTTCCTTTATAATCTGCATCGCCAGCCTGTAGGTCACTGATGTCACTGTTATAGGACGGTAGTTGTTTATGTCAGCTTTGTCCCCCTTTCCTTTATAGCTCATGCTCATCCTGCTAAGTTTTCATTCATCGGGAACTTCACCATCGATTATTATTTTGCTCACTGCCTCTCTCAAAGCCTGCTTAGACTTCGGACCTAATGTCTTTATCAGCCTGATTGGAATGCCATCTGGGCCTGTTGATGTACTACTAGGAACCTTTTTCTCAGCCCTCTCCCACTCTTGTTGTGAAAATCGAGCCATTGCACCACTTGATTCGTCCTTGTCTATTGTGGTGCATAAAGTACTTCTTTGATGAAATTTTCTGTCACCCTTGTTCTTGTATATTCAATAGCTTCGTCTCCTTCTAGCCTAGCACCTTGGGCTGTAGTTATAAAACTCTGCTCTAGGCTCGTCTCATTTCTTAGGGAGTTTAGATGGCTCCGAAATTTCGCAGCTGCCTTTCTATCTTTTTTGTGTACTTCTGCCAGCCACTGAGCTCCCTTCCTTCTAATTTTTTCATTGATCAGAAGGGATGCATCCTTTCTACAGCTTAGAAAGGTTGCCCATTTTCTTTCAACATCATCTGTCGGTTCACCCCGCTGCTTAGCATGTCTGTGTTCCCTAGAGGCTTCCTGACGTTTTGGTATGGCTCTCTTAACTTCGTCATCCCACCAACTTTTGGGTTTGTGTCTTCTTTTCCGGGGTGACTTGTCACGCATCTTAGCGAGCTCTAGCTCAAAGAGTCTAATTAGATTCATGTATGTCCACGCTGTCTTATTATCCTCCGTGATTACTTTCTCAATTTGTTTAGTGGCTATTTCAATTTGCCTTTCTGGATAAAAATTTTCCTGTAGTTGCTCATCTTGTCTCCTTCCCACTTTCACTGCTCTTCCAAAACTTAGCTTGATACGTTTGTGATCACTACCCAGACTTCTGGAGCCACCTTCATCTATGTGCATTCCCCTGAGCTTATCATACATCCTATGTGACATCAGTGCATAATCTATCGTCGACTGCAGCCTTCCTACCTCCCATGTTATTTGCCCTTCACACTTCTCGGTACTGTTGCAAATGATCAAATCAAGCCTTTCACAGATATCCATGGTCATTTTGCCTGTCGGGTCGGTATACATATCTATATCTTTTATGTGCGCATTCATGTCTCCTAGTATAATTATCTCGCACTCTCTTCCTAACTCCTGAATGTCCTTTGATATACACTCTACCATTGCCTGGTTTTCCTCTCTGGCCTTTGCTCCCGTCCACAAGTACACGAAACCGAGGAGTGTCATTTGACCTGCCACTTTCCCTTTTAGCCATAAATGTTCCTTGCACTCGTTCTTGACCCTTTGCCAGTCTGTACTTTTATGAATGAATGCCCCAATACCACCCCCCTTCCTGCTGCAATCTGTTCTATTAGAATATTCCCACGCGTAGTCCGGATTGTTCGGAGGTTGTTCCATGTCCCTAAGATGTGTTTCTACGAAACCGTATACCATCGGCTTCTCTTCCCTTAGCTGTTCTTCTATCTCTTCCCACTTCAGCCTGTTCCTACCACCCTGCATGTTAATATACCCTATGTCTGAATTGGCTCGGCCAATTGGGCTTAGACTAGTTGGGCTTACACTAGCGCCCTCTTTAGGCAGTGAAAGTCCTGAATTTTCTCAGGCTGTGTTGTGTGCTTGCGCTGAAACTTTTCTTCACACCAGCAAGTTATTTATTTTCAGTTTGAGCACAATGGAAGAGCAACTTTTGCAGGTTGCCCAGATATATGCACGTATATGCATAAAATGATGTAAATTAGTCAACCAGATTTAAATAACTTATGGTTCATAGGTCGGAAAAACCTGTGAAGCTAACTCACACTCGCTCATGAAATTCATTTCTCGCTTTCGACTCACTTGGGCTCAGAAAAATTTTTCTGAGCTGAGCTCACTCGGACTCACACTCATCAAATTTTTCTTCAAAGGAAATTACTTGCAATCAGACTCAGGGCTTGAGTTGAGTCTGAGTGTGTTCGCCGACCTATGGTTATGTTAGTCTTACACTACATTTGATTTCATAATCGCACATTTGCGATTCAAGTGTGTGAAATGCAATATCTTAAGATGAAAAGCAGCATGACATAGTAAAAAAACAACAGACAATAGTTTTGGTGGCCAAGTTTATACGAAGTGGGCGATTGAACCAGCTATTTTGAGTCATTCAATGCCCAATCCTCCATCGATAACATCATCATGGGCATGTTCCATGTGCGTTGTGATGCTTGGTGTACTTTTCTGTAACACAGATTTTTTATTTTTAGCGTCATGTCATCCACAGTCATGGTGCAATGCCTATATAGACTACACTTTTCTTAGCCTCGTGGCATGAGTGTCAGCTCCGTCAATACTCTTGACACCCTGATGGTGCAGACTACAGCAGGGGCTGCTGATGATGGGAGGTGATGACTGTGCTTGTGTCGCTGCTTTCAGAGCTGTCAGAAAATGGACTCCTTAGCTGCCTCCTTTCCGCATGTACTCTCAACCATAGTGAATGTGTAAAAATTCGTTTGGTTGGAAATGTACCGTCGTTGGGTGCACAAACAACCAGCCAAAAAGGAAGCGGCTGACGCAACATGCCTGCAACGTTTATGCAAGAAAATCAGAGAGTGGTGTTTGTGCCACTTGTATTGAAGACGTTTTGAAGGCTTTTGTGTTTTGAAGGCTTTTGGTTTCTGTAAGTAAATCGTGAGCACTAGACGTGAGCTGGTGTTCCTTCATTGGAGGCAATATTTTCTATTAATTCAAATAGCTCCGATGCAAGTGCTTAGGGTACAAAAACTACCTGCTGGAAGAAAAATTGAGTTTCTTACAATGGTAACAATGAACGACTAAGTGATTTTCAGGTGAGAAAGACTGATTTTATTGATATGTGGGGTTTAACGATCCAAAACCACCATATGATTATGGGAGACGCCGTAGTGGAGGGCTCCGGAAATTTTGACCACCTGGGGTTCTTTAACGTGCACCCATATTTGAGCACATGGGCCTACAGCATTATTGCCCCCACCAAAAATGCAGCCGCTAAAGCTGGAGTTCGATCCCGGGACTTGCAGGTTGGAACACGAGTGCCTTGGTCACTAGACTATCATGGCAGGGCAATGAAAAAGTTTGTCTCTATGCACTTCACTACTTGTTTTCTCAAACTGCGCAGCCAAATAACACACATTTCTCAATTTTGCCATAAAACCTACAGGCTCTACCGCAGCAAACAGGAGGCCACCTTCAGTTATTAGCACACAAGGAAAGTTGAATACAGGGTTGTTTAAGCTTCATGTGTAAATTTAAAATGCTACCACCTTGGCTATAAGTTGGTTTTAAAAAGCACAGGTAAACATCAATATAAAAATTATTTGATTTTTTTACAAGACATTTTGAACCTTATGCGACATGTACTGCACATTGGGCGAGTTGGTGTGTGATGAAATCGTAAGGTTGTACTGCAGCTCTGCTTGCGCGTGGGGGAAAAGGGAAAAAAAAGCCAGAGAAGAAGGGAGATGATAGGATGAACGCTAAACTTCCAACTTTTGTTTATTGCACGATCCTGCAGCACATTATGATGCTGTCATTGCCAAAAAGCCTTACGCGAGACATGTCTACCCGTGGTTCGATAAAAAAGAAGTTTTACTGCAATATTTGAGGAAGACTGAGGTGACAAATCCTGAATGAGCTTAGTTATCACAATCCAAAGCGTCCTTGTGACAGGGGCTTTGTTGCTCCAGGCATGTCGTGGTAGAAAGCGCACACGTGTGTGCTGCTCGGTCAGGATCAATATTGAATATGAACTCAATATGACACTCAATCAATATTGAATATGAACATAATTCTTGTTGGTTTTGATTGTGATGCAAGGCATCTGTGCAACAGGCTTTTTTATTTTCTGATTGATATTTAACAAGACTAGGAGGTCAGCATGCATGCCGCATCTAGCTCTGCCACAAGTAATAGGCTTCGGACACCACGCAACATAATGCTTTTGAATATTCTCGCCTAGAAACTGCACTTGTTCTCAGCCAGTGTTCCGTTTTGAAAACTGACTCTATTGCCTAATTAAACTCATCCCGATGCAGGCTGCGAGAGAACACAAAACAGCTATCAAGCATCACAAAAATATGTCGCTGCTACCTTTCGGGAAAAAAAGTGCCCTTTAGTAGGTTTCTTCTCGATATTTACGGGTGTAAATACATAACTTTGAAGCGTTCCTGTGTATCATACAGTTATAAAAAGAAAAAAAAGCATAGTTGCAACTACCCAAATCTTGGCAACAATGTCGCTGAGCATAGTTTGGCACAGTTTTGTCATTCGAGAATGCAGTCACATGAAAGGACATTCAGAGAAGTCGCTGAAACGCTTGGAAATTCGCCATTGCTCGCTGCTGTGAGCCACAAACATAGTGCACCACGTTTTAGCAGCCCCCTAGCAAATGCTCGCACTGCGGCACCTCAGTCAAGTATGGCGGTTTGCAGTTGGCCTCAGTCAAATTCTGGTTTGAAGTTGGCCACCGAATTCTGGCAAGGACAGCATCACTTCTCCTAGTACATGTTGCAGCTGCTAGGCACAGTTCTTTTTGAAAAATGTGTTAAAATCATTATTTTCTTCTGATTTCTTTCTGAAAGTAAGGTGGTGTCCACCAATTTTAGCACTGGTGCTGTCATTTGGGCTTTAAATCTTGGTAAAAAAATTTTGTTCAGTGCACCTGCAGGTTTTTACAACACAAATTTAGTTTTTCCAACAAGTACAGTGAGGTTCATTCTCTCCTAAAAGCCTGCATGTCTCGTGAGTGTACACAGCACTATTACAGTGCTAGGAGAATATGTATAAATAATGGCACTTTCTTGCAGGAGAAAACTGACACGCAAGATGCTGAGAAGCTGCGTTCCTTGCTCACCACCAAGTACATTAATGGTGAGCTCTGCACATGATTTCCTCCTTTTCCTGGGGACTCGCTCACTTTTTTTTGTTCGTAGCATGCAAACTTTGTGGAGATGAGCCCGCTGTGGGCCTGTCCGCATGGGACCACCGTGACAGTTGACCGTGCGCACCAACTGCCACACGCCAAAGAAAGGTGCTTACGTTCTATGTGTCGCCACCCAGTCTCGCCGCCAGGCGTCCACTGCTGGCGCTACCGCGCTAATCATGATGGTAATGGTGATAAATACTCCCGAGCGAAATGCCACCTACTGCGCAATGGTTGTTAACCTTAAGTGGGCCTTATGCGCAAAACAAGTGTTCACCACAAGGTGCAAACGACTTTACAAGGAGTGTAAGCACCCCACAACTTATTGTACTCAGGGGCAAATTGCGTTGAGCTGTCTTATTAAAACAAAAGCACAGCGGAAGGGGCAAACCTAACGTAGTAAACTTGAGCACAGCGGGTCACTAGAGCCAATGTTTCAGCCAGTGGTCTTTCCTTTTTCAACATGGCAACTGCCTACCTTGTGCATGCGAAGTACATATGTGCGTGCTCTCCCCCAGCAGAAGAGGAGGAGAGGGCAGGTGTAGACAAAGGCACATACTGAGTGTACCGAATGAGTCTTTTTCGTAATTTCAAAGCTAGCTTTTTGGCTATGCAGTATATCCAACCAATGTCAGTTAGTCACTTACTGCAAACACCGTGTTCAAGCCTAGTTTGATTGCACTGTGACTCGTTAAGCACATAACAAGCGGTCAATATACACACACATAATAAACAAGCCCTAGCATGTGCAACTAGGACCTTGTCTCCACTCAATGTACGGCATGTGCCACCATTAGTTGGGCAAGTATTGCCACAATCCTTCCTCATGTTTTGTTATCACCCTGCTGCACATGTAAGGGCTGCTTTGCACAAACCGCACTGTTTCACTGAGAACCGTCAAGTTAATCTTAGAACCTTCCGGTGCAATTACGCGTACAATGCGGACATTACAGCTTCTTCTGGAACTTGCATGGCTACTAGTGGTAATGCTAGAATATTTGATGGCACATGTATAAATGCTGAACCGCATCACTGCTTGTCAGTGGATCGACGACAAATGCTCTGTTTGCCGCTATCAGTGCCAGTTAGTATGGCTGTTATCTTACCTTCAGTTGACTTGCCACAAGTTCGGCCAAATAAACAGTTTCACCTTGTAGTTACAGTCTGCTACTTTTTTCCACGTCAAAACCTTGTGACGTCTTGTGGAGATGCTGTATCTTTGCTATACCGGATGGCCCCGTCATTTCGTGAATCCAGCCCACGTCGTGGAGGAGACACCGGCGCTCGCCACGAGCAGTGAACAAGCCACAGGCAGCAAGGTCTACCACCGGAGTACGGGCCTACATGACAAGGCTTGGAAGACGAAGACCATGACTTCGACTGCGGCGACGGTGACAACCGCTGCGCCACAGCCTATGATTCTGATGCATTAGCGAAGGGAGCCATTGACTTGAGAGGGTCATCGTTTGAAGACCCGGAGTCCTGGCTGGAGACCTATGACTGAGTCGCTACACTCAACAACTCGGACACCAAAGAGAAGCTGCATCACATCTACTTCTACCTGGAAGACGTGGCAAGAACCTGGTTTGAGAATTGGGAGTTTGCACTTCAAACCTGGGATCTCTTCCATGGCTCATCTCTGGGTATGTTCAGGAGCATCGCCTGCAAGGAAAAAGCCGCTTCTTTGCTGGAGACACGGGTACAACTGCCAAATGAGAACGTCGCAATCTTCTTAAAAGAAATCACTTGTCTCTTTCGCCACATTGAGCTGGACATGCCTGAGGAGAAGAAAGTTTATTTCCCCATGCGAGGGGCCACACAGGAGCTATTCGCGGGATTAAAGAGAAACTTACCAAAGACCATTCAGGGATTCTTTTCAGAAGCGACTACAATTGAAAAGAAACTGGAAACGTGCGACTGACAATTCAATCGTTGCTTGACACCAAAGTACACAGACATTCAACCAATCGGCTCCAACAATCTGCATGAAACCATCCGAGTGATTGCGCAGGAAGAGCTGTGCAAGCTGTTACCTTCGGTGCAGCCTCAAGTGGATTCGATTGCTGACATTGTTTGTGAGGAAGTTCGGTAATCGCATCAAATTCCCGAAGCACCGCTGCCTCAGCTATGAGCTATGCACTGCAGTGCGCCACAATGCTCCTCCACACCCGCATCAAGACACTGCCCCACCACAGTTCCGCCGCCGCAGCCACCATCAACGACGCCCTATCGCCCCCCTGTAGGCCAGCGCTGCACACCATAAAAAATGGATGTTTGGGCCCCCCGACCACTGCCCGCTCGTGCTACTACTACGGGGAGTCTGGCCACACCTATCGCTCTTGCCAGTACCGACAGATGGGTCTATGAGGTTTCGGCGTCAACGCATTGTGTCCACAATGTGTGAACAATCACATGTCATCGCCGACTACCTCACAGCAGCACAGTGGACACCCCGGCGACCTTGCTGCTGACCATCGCCAGGCCGCTACATGTTATCGCAGTGGCGTCATTACACTGGCCTTACTCGAGGCTGTTCCCCGAGTCCTTAATCGGAAAGCTAAGAGCAGCAACCAATGGAGGTGCGTTTGCTGTACAAAGAACTACCGAAAATTCTCTACCACCGTCTCCAACGCCGCAACGAAATCTAAAGCACCCGCCGCAGGACGAAAGGGGCCTTGACGACGAAATTTCACAGCCCAAATAAGACTACATTATGCAACGTGGAAACAGCGGAGCGAACTGACATAGGCTTAATCCGATACGACTGCCCAACGGCAATGCACAATGACGAAGCAGAGACCTTGCTGTAGTATTTACTGGCCACAATGTCACCACTCTCGTTGACACTGGAGCCGACTATTCGATCGTCAGTACGCCTTTCATGACAAAGTTCAAGAAAGTGAAGACTGCTTGGTAAGGCCTTGAAATCTGGACCGCTGGGGGTCATCTCATAACGCTGGTGGACATTAGCACAGCAAAAGTCACCATCAATTACCTGACGTGCTCTGCCAGCATTCTAGCCCTAAAGCACTGCTCCAGGGATGTGATACTTGGGATGGGCTTCCTAAGCCAATACCGTGCTGCCATCGAGCTAAGGTCTGAATTGATAACACTGGCCTCAGAAAAAAGCGCTGCCTATCTAGACAACGCAGAAGAACCACGCGCTGAACCTTATAAAAGAGCACATCATGGCGATTCCTCAGTCCAGCGTCATGATTTCTGGCTAAAAAAAACCTGCTGACTTTGTAGGTGTCATCGAGGGCAATCAGCATTTGCTTGTTAACCAACAGATTTGCTTGGCAAAAGGCATCACGGAGTTGGGCAATGGCAAAGCAGAGGTACTGCTGACAAACTTCAGCCATGCATATAGATATTGTAACTTTGGTATCACGGTCGTCTATATATAGAAATTTGTAGACACCGACAATGCTTTCGGCCTCATTGATGCTCCTAAACCTGCTTCATCAAATTGACATCCTGAAACATATTTCGTTGTCAACCCGAGCCTTTCAAAGTCCAAGTAAGACCAGCTCAAAGCCCATCTGCAGTTCAAGGACAGCTTTGTGTTGTCGTCATCAATTCGACAGACTCCAGTCGCAAAACATCGCATCATAACAGAAGAAAGTGGCCGACTACTTCGTCAGAGCAAATATCAATTTCAGACGAGAGGACACGAAGGTCTAAAGACAGAAGTCTACGAAATGCTCTGCAATCTAATCCAGCCGTTCAAGAGCCCATGGGCATCTCCCGTGGTCTTAGTGAATAAGAGGGACAGAATGCTATGTTTCTGCATCGAGTCACCTGAACAAGATCACAAAGAAAAACATGTATCCCCTCCCATGAATAGACGACACCCTGGATCAACTCCACAACGCGAGATCTTTTCGTCCATGGACATCAACACAGGCTACTTTCAAATTGAAGCAGATCAGAGAAATCGAGAAAAGACTGCATTCACAACACTAGACGGCCTGTTCGACTTCAAGGTAATGCCTTTTGGTCTTTGTTTGGCCCTCCACGACCTTCCAACGCGTTAATGATACTGTACTTGCTGGCCTAAAATGGCACACTTGCCTTGTGTATTGGGATGAGGTCGTGAAGTTTTTCTCAAACTTCGATGCTCACCTCTGGTGCCTTGAAGCTGTACTCCAAGCAATGAAGTCCTCTGTACTCACCCTCAAACTGGAAAACTGCCACTTCATGTACAAGGAACTCTTGTTCTTGGGCCACATGATAAGGAAGTCCTGAGTATGTTCTGATCTGCAGAAGACAGCCATCATTGCTATATTCTCACCACCCACTGACAAAAAGGTCGTGCATCGATTTCTCGGCCTGTGCACCTATTACAGGTGGTTTTAAATAGTCGTTGTCAGAAGTAAGTATCTGCTGAGTATGATAACTGATGTAGAGGTCAGAGTCACTAGATATTTATTCCAAAAGAAATGCTTAAGTCTCACTAGTTATTGTTTCTTAATTTCACCATCATTTATTTGCATTTTCACCATCATGAAATTTTCTATGAAAATTCTATGAGAAGGACCTCTCATTATTTTGAGCTATCACAGCCATTTCACATGAGGTGAAAAATAAGTATAGATAAAGCACCTGAGGAAGGCTTGCCTACTATTCCAGAGGTGTTCTGCTTATGCAGATTTTTTTCAGAATTCGCAGGTCGCTTTCCTCTTCGTTTTGCATCGCTATACTGGAACATGCCAATCGCTGTTTATGAGCGATGAGAGACAGAAGATTCTGGCTTGTGTGTCTGCCCAACTAATTCCCTCCCACTTGTTGAAAGCTGCTTGGAAGCATGCTCAGCTCGACCGCTATTTTTTAGCAAATTGCACATTGACGAGCATTGAGCGGCGCTGTCTTGAGGATTTCTCGTTTTTCACAGGTTACCAAACAGCACTGTGCAGTGACATTAGTGAACTTCAAGCTGCTATGCAAAGGAAACAAACCAGATGTAGTCATGCTATCCTCTGTACTTGCTGATCCATAAAATGTTCTTCTCTGACCCAGGCTTAGGACTCTTGTTAATGACGGAGTGAAGGGGTGCTGAATGGGGGGAGGGGTGTTTGGCTATCCATCCCATCTTCTCCCCATCTCCCCCCCCCTCCCCACCAGAAGAAAAAAAATGACTAGTCTGCTATGTGGCCTTTTCGTGGTACTCCATAGCTATGCTCCAATCATGTGAATAGCACAGGGACTCCTACCCACCTATCGCACTGTGGCATTATATTAAGGTGAAAACTTTCTGAACACGGGTCTCGCTAAAGCTGTTGTTTTGACAAGTGTCTTCTTCAAAACTGCTTTGAAGACAAGCACCCGCCCTTCCATTTTATGCTTGTATAGATCACTGACCTCAGCAGCCCCTACGCACCAGGTTTATATTTTAGAAGGCTTTTTGGAATTTTTGAAAGATGGAAGCACGTGCTCAACACAAAGAGCTTGAAAGTAAAAAGCGAATGTCATTCTGTGCTCACTTCCCTAATAATAAAATATTGAGTTCGATGGTGCATTATTCATAGTTAGTTGTGGTGATTATTAAATGCACTATCTATGCAGGCAGTTTCAAATGCTTATGTTTTCACTTATTTATTATTCATTCTGGAATGACCTTTTAAAACCTATTATTGGCAGAAGCCGTAGGGGCCGTGCTTGCCTTGTCACTAATGCTTCACTTCAACGCACAGCTTGTGCAGTGCAGTGAAGCAAGAGTGTGACACCCTTTCATGCTAAGAATCTGATTATAGGGAGATGCTCTCTGTATATTGGCTTTGTTTACATTGCAGCATCATTTCCAGTATCCACACTAATGTTCTGCTACAGGTGATCCTAAATTTTATTTTGCTGCTCCAAAACACAGTTCCTCTTGCTCCAAATCTGCTCCAGAGCAGGTTTGTTCTTCCTCCAAAAATCACTCCAAATCATAAATTCACTAGACCACCACTGCATGGCGTGCTTACAGGGGGTCTTGAGGATGCTAGGTTGGGAACAGTTAGGGAGAGCGCCTTAGTAACCTGCGATTTGCTGAGGACGTGGTTGTTCTAAATAATGGGGGGAACAAATGGCAATGCATAGGTACTACAGCTGACAAGGAATGTTGAATAGGTATGTTCAGAAATTAATATGCTGGAAACTAAAGCAATATTCAGAAGTCTCGGCAAAGAACAATACTTTGTGATAAGAAGCAAGGCACTGCAAGTGGTAAGAAATATGTCTACTCAAGGCAAGGGAAGACCGCATATTCGAACCATCAGACTGAAGTAAATAGAAAAATTAGAATGGAGTGTAAAAATATTCAGGACATAAATGGTAGTCTACCACTGTCCCTCTAGAGGAAGGTATGCAAAAGCTGCATGTAAAAGTGCTTAGGGTGCAGAAACCCGAAGGCTCACGAAAACTTTTTGCCGGAAGTTGAGGACAAAACAGTTAGCCATGAAAAAAGAAAGGATAGGTACTATAGCACCTTAGGGGAAATCAAAATGGGCATAGAGAGGGCATGTAGCGTGAAGAAAAGATTACCACTGGTCATTAACTCTTTGAGGATTTTGGCTCTGTCTCAAGGTCTTTGCCGTACTGGTATGGTCCCGATACTCCATTTGAAATTTCATGCCACACAGCTGATGCATGCTTCCTGAGAGATGCTGCCACCTCCTAGGACTTACAGGAAGGATTTGAATTTCGGTTGTGAAATTGAGAGTTCAATACAGAACTGTCTAGTTAGAATGAGTAATGATGAAGGATAGGAAGTACACCAACAAAATAAAAAAAAAGACAACGTTTCGGATTGTGAACAACGAGGTGTTGGATTAGATTGGAAATGAGGCCGAATGGAAGTCAAAATGTTGCATCATTTAAAGTTTTATATAGACAGTATAGTTTCTTTCCTTCATCAAATCTTACTGTGCAACCTTATTGTGGAGGTTCAAACTTCAGCACGTCACATGGTATACGGCAGTGCCCTTTCACTTTTTCAGTTTCATTGCGTGAGTGCATTGGAGAACCACAAAACTTGATTTTCGTATTTTTCGGCACTCCCTTGCAGGGTGGCAGAAGTTATTTATTTATTTTTTTACAAGTACCTTACAGGCCTCGCAGAGACATTGTGTAAGTGGGATAGATACCAAATAAGAGCAAATTAGATTAACATAAAAACAAAGTCAGCACAAAAAAGTAAGAACAATGTAGAATAACAAGAAAAAGCAATGGCAAGTACCGCAAAGTAATTATTGTAAGTTGACATCCATCTTTTTGGCACTTGTCTTGGCATTTTACGACTGATTCTCATCAGGTGTCATTATTGTCCCTGTTTACCAGGATTCCTTCAAGTTCTTCAGAAGAACTGCAGAGAGACGCTATGGTGCAACACAACTCATTGCTTCAAGAGGGGAAGAGACACTTGTTCTATTTGTGCAGACTAGGATAAGATTGAGATGAATGAGACTACGCTGTACCAACTCACCCAACTGTCACTGCTGGTTCTGAAATACTATATGCTGACACCAAAGTACTGTTCCTGATTTTTTTAAATGATTTTTTTTTCTGACTTTATAACCATTTTGTACAATCAGAATGTGATTTTTATAATTTGATTTATATAATTTATATGTATATTTTTATATAATATATATAATCTGGAAAAGTTTTCGTGAACATTATTCAACTCTAAAAGGGTTCAAGGAAAGCTGACATGTATTTTCAAAGGGAATGAACCTCAGCTGCAAAAATTTTTTGTGTGTGCAGAGACAGTTTTACACAAGTCTGATGCTCAGGGAATGCTGATAGAGTATGTGATTTTGATTTTAATGTCCATTTTCAAGTGGCGAACCTACTGACATTAACACTAGGATGACCTCATGCAACACTACTGATGGACTATCTTCAAGCATTCCCAGTACCCCCCCCCCCCCCCCCGCAATCATGCAAATCACTATGGGAGAAGTGTGTACGTCGAACTGGTCGGACGCGTCGGCTGTTTTACATCGCCCACTTCTTGTTAGCTCTGCGGGAGCACCAAATGAAAAATAAAAATGAAAGGCATCCCTGAATATTGACTATTATTATTACATCTAAAATGATATCTGAACGCACCGGCATGCGTATCTACATATGAAATGCGAAAAGAGTGATGCAGTCAGTGTAGGTATAACCGAGCAGATGTGCATGGGATGTTAAGCAACAGGCACATGAATGATCACGTGTCGATGCATGCAGTCATAACAGGCCATCATCAGCAGTAGGAGCTGCAACACCAAATTCGCAATTACTACTTGTTCATGAGTTAAACAATGAATTAATTGTTTGTGACTGGGTGTAACCAAACTACAGAGAGGTTTTACAGTGTTCAGGTACAGAAATTATTAGTTTTATTAATTCACAAGTCACACGCTGTACAAAAAAGTGAGAACAATCTAAGCCCATTTAAGCATCATTTATAGTTGTATAGTGCACCACGACAAGGACACAAAAAGACAGAGACACACACACAGCGCTAACTTGAACTGTCCTTGTTATGATGCGCTATAACCATATAAATGATGAACGCCAACCAACTAGCTCGGCAACGTGCCTTAGCGTTTAAACAAAAAGAATGGAACTAGAATTTATTTGTGGGGTTCCTGTGGGCTGTGATAATTTGCAGTTTCTTGAGAGATGTTTTAAAGTTTTATTGCGGGTTCACCAAAACCAGTTTTTCAACTTTGTATCGGCTCATTCAAGTATTGTTAAACGTGCAATTGTGATGTCATGCAACACAGAGCATAGGAAAAAAAAACTTTCTCGCATAACATAAACAGCAGTTTACAGCTGCAAATTGATTGCCTTCAAAGCGGCGGCAGATGTGCTGCATCTGTTAACGAAATTGTGTTCACATAACAAAGAAAGACAAATACGAATGTACTTCACTTGTGAAAAATGAAGAAGCTAGAAATAGTTCAGCTAATTGACATATCTATAAGAAGTGGCATGACTGGAAAAATGTAGGGAAGCGGGGGGTGAGGCTTGTGCTTGCCACCACAAATAAGATTAGTCGAATTTGTTTCATAGTGCCCAAGAGATAGCAAGAGTTGGCAGTGAGGTTCGCTGCAGTGGAACAGTGGCTACGGTGCTCGGCTGCTGACCCAAAGGTCGCAGGTTCTATCCAGCCTGGCAGTCGCATTTCGGTTGAGGTGAAATGGTCGAGGCTTGTGTACTGTACGATGTCTGTACACGTTAAAGAACACCAGATGGTCCATATTTCCTAAGCACACTACTACGGTGTCACTACGCAAAACGACGTAAAATGCCATATAATAATATTATTATCATTATTATTACTTGTCTGGCTGTGACCAAATAAAAATTCGGTCAGAATCATATCTGTTGTTTTGTCAGCTGTTGTAGTTAAATGCGAATTTCTCTTTCTTAATTTTTGTGTCGACATGTACATTGGCTAGACTGGTGTATGTGTTAATAGATATGCCAGCGAGCATCAAAATTTATTTAATGGAGCGGTCTGATCTCGCCTTGCTATGTCATACTTGGGTAGGCTTCAGCACGAATTCGACGAATACAAAGAAGAAACACAGAATACAGACAGCACTCATTTGTGTTTTGTGTGTCTTCTTTGTCTTTGTCAAATTCGCGCTGAATTCCATCCAAGTATGTACCAACTCGCTT
Organism: Rhipicephalus annulatus; assembly: GCA_013436015.1. Taxonomy (NCBI): domain Eukaryota; kingdom Metazoa; phylum Arthropoda; class Arachnida; order Ixodida; family Ixodidae; genus Rhipicephalus; species Rhipicephalus annulatus. The sequence continues at coordinate 137,559 of WOVY01010267.1, read as the reverse complement.
AAGTGAAAGTGATATTGCTATGTCAGTCGTGCAAATGTAGTACAGTCTGAAAAAGCAGAGTAGTTTTGTACCATCAATGTAATCAGACAGAGCGAGAGATTGCCGAGGCGTATTATGCCACAAATAACGCCGCACTTTTTGTAAGGCAACCTTCGCGGTTGTTACTAGACAAGTGATTCGGCTGTAATTATCGACTGTGAACATGCACTCTCGTTGTTTGACTTTTCATGCCTCTTAATGTCACGCACGCTACACCCTCATTTTTGTAACTTTTTTTACGTGTGTAAGAAACTTTCAGTTGTGAGTGAGTGCTAAATGGTGTGTGTATTTCTTTCCGTGTCCTGCTTTTCCTTTTTCTCTCTAAGTACTATTTCAACTTGTAGTTATAGTGCCAGTGAAGGTTAGTAGACACTTATCATAGTACAAGCGACACAAACACTGTTTTGGGAATGTATTTTAGTTTATTAAATGCTAAGTATAGTTCTTCAAGAATCGGAACCTTACATTATACTTGTCGACAGTGTCAATGGCCATTGGTTGAAAATGCATCCACGAATCTAAGATGGCTCATGCGCTTCATAAGCAACTGAGTTGTATCTCTTTTTTTGTAATTTCAATTTTTGCCATAAAGGAAAAATTTTTCGCCGTTTAACAAATTGTGCAGTGAGACTTAGGGAAACCATCGAGAGGCCCTTGCAGCTAAATACTGAAATATTGAATTACGCAGTAATATGTTGCACCTTATTAAATTCAGAGTGTATAAAAAGCCGTGGAACTGCGTCAGCAGAAAGGTAAAGTGTCACGGTGGCAGCTCAGGCGTACCAACTCTTTCCGTGAGTTTTTGCGTGTACATTGATGGCACTGATGTCTGGTGACTTTGGTGACTTCATGCAGGAGTATGGCTGGTTGTGTCAGGTAGCAAACAAAGTGGCTGCTTGTACATCACTAAGAGAGCCAGGAACAGAGCAGCCACCATGTCAATGAAAAAAAGAAACATCATCTTGTGGGAGTCTATACCATGCTCTGTGATGTGAGAGAGAAGGAAAGGCAGGGAGGGTATTGAAAGAGAGGAGGCTAGGTTTGAAGATGTGGCTACTTTTTCAGAGTGCACGCACACTTTCAGCCAGTGCATTTCCTTGGCTCTTGAGGTCTCGGGACAAAAAAAGTGCAACAACTGAAAATCTTTGTGTGAGTACCTCATAAGGATCAGATAGCGAGTGTTGGAAAGTTTGGCAGGCAGATGAGATGAAGAGTTTTACAGGAGTAACAACTGCTGTACACGTACACGAATTGCCAAAACATGGGAGAGGTGTTTACCCTGCGATTGGTTTAAGTAAGGCTGCTGAGAATGATGATTATGTGAGAAATTCGCCTGGATGGTACTGAATAGATTCTTGTATGTGAAGTCTTCAAAATGGAGCGCTTCGGCCACTGATCAGTAGTAATCTTACTATAGGGCCCTTCTTCTGTTCATAGGAAAAAATTGTGCAAATAAAGAAAAGTCACCACAAGCAAGGCACACTTAAACAGGTCGAGTGCAAACTATCAACTGTTTTATTGACTGTAGATCGTCGGTTAAATAGGGAAGTTGAACATAGCTGCGCAGACGTACCAGGTACATCACATGCTAATGCACCTTATTGATCAAAAAGGACATTTCTGCACTGTAGAGAGATATCAAGGCCTCCCTTACACAGCTATCGCTTTTCATGTTAATGAAGAACGCTTCCAAGACCTCACAAGCACACACGTGTTTCTGATATGACCCCGCATCTTAGTCTGCTGAAGTAGTGCTTCACATCCGCAGGCTGCGCAGTGGGCTGGCAAATTACCCATCTAGTTATTTTTTATTGACAGGTGGTGTTCCCGTAAATGGTCGTTTACGCAGCGGCCTGTGTGGCCCACATAAGAATTGATGCCGAAAAGCGGAATCTCGTACACCACTCCCACTTTGCATTGCACCATCGAGTTGGCATGCTGTGAATACGTACTTTCATTGCCACATTATTGCTGTCTTATCATAAAGTTGCTTGTCATGGTCGTTGCAGGGGAGATAACCTTTGCTGAGTTTACAGACCGCATGGACTTGTCCTTGACGCCAAAGGAAGAGAATTGCAAAGAAGGTGAGAGTGTCATCATTTATTCCTTATTGCTTTCTTGGGGTACGTTGACGCAAAAGTTTAAGTCCGCCTTTCTGTCTGTATGTACATTTGTCTGTTTGTCCACCGTAACGATATCTCAAACGGCACCAAGCGATACCCCAAACGGCCAACCCTATTCGCAGCACACACCAATATTGCTCAAGTTTCAACGTTCATACTTGTGAAATTGTCAAATAAAAAGCAATTAATGCGCATATCTGAGGTACCATAACAACACGTATATATTTTGTATGCGTGTCTTTATACTAGACAAGGCACACATAAGTAATTCTAAGGACCGTAGCGTTAATCACGCTGCACTGACAGTGCAACGCGATGCTCAAAAAGGCAAGTGTTTCCAAACTTTGCTAAGGCGACATAATGGTGGCATCTGCCCGAAGCTTTGCGTTCTACATCTTATCGCCTCCGAGACAGGCGCGCATCTTTCTTCGTGGGCGCACACGCCTGCCTTCGTTTTCGAAGATGACTGCCAGAAAACGCTCGAGTCTAGCGTGCCTCGATGCGCTCGTTCGGCTTCGCTGCACAGATGGAGACTCTCCAACGCAATGCTTCCAGAATGAAATTCAACGATTTTCTCAAGCAGAACACCAAATAAACCTTTTGTTTACTCTTTCCGCATCCAAGACTATCGTCTTTTGACAACATTTGCAGTGAAACATGCAGATACGGGACCAACTTTTTCTGTCTCCTCTGACTTTGCATTAGATTTATGCTATTCCAGCAATCGCAAACACAAGCCCGAAACACATTTATGGCAGTTTCACAAAATGTTCAAGATAGCTGCTCAGAATCACACGCAGTGCCAGAGCGTCACACCTCGTATGTTAATTCTTGTATTTATATTTAATTCAGGGAACTGCCATTTTCTAACATAATATAATTTTTAAATTCATGCTTTGGCAAAATAAAATTTAGGGCCTTCTAAATGTGAAGAGGGAGGACCAGCATGGCTGGGAAAGCTTTCTGATGAAGAAGCGTGGCATGTGAGTTTGGCTTGTTTTTTGGCTTGACGGTGACTCGCACTCTTTGGTTTCTAGGCATTACTGTGTTCCTGACATTGACACAATTCACGTTTGAAACATACTGCAGACTCATGGCGAGTTCTAATAATAACTGAACACGTTGCTAGTATCACCCCTTATGTCACGACACAATGGACAAACGCAATTGGTTGATGAGATGTATTGAAGAAACACGATGACATCTAATTAATGAGAATTACAGATAATGATGCCAATAGAAGTATAGGGAATGGTATAGGAAGAAATTGTAATGTAAATTTGAAGAAAGATAACTTGTCCCGGGCAGAATCCGAACCTTCGACGCCTGAATAACGCGTTCGATGATGTACCACTGACCTACTACGGTGGTCATTCTCCCGTTCACCTTAAAAGGCCTGTAAACCACCCAGAGGCTGAAATTCAGTTGTAGTGGTGAAATTGTGCACGAGTGTACGACGATCACTCAGAATGTTTTGACAGAATGTTTTGAAATGACGTCAGAATGTTTTGAAACGGTGCAGTAATTGTGGAGTTTGACGCGTTTGATTATCGAAACCGTGACGACCACACTTTTCGTTCTCACCTGCGCTTCCCTTCGCTGGTATCCTCGCCCACGCCGCTTTGCCCTTCGCCGAGCGTTCCTCCCAATCTCGCGTGACATACGTCATCGTTGACGCGCTGCTTGAAACACCGTCTATTTCCGATTGCCGCCACTCCGTCAGTTGGGTTGTAGCTGTGTGCTTGTTTGCGAACCATGGCTGCCGTAATTGGGCCGGTATGGACCCTGCGTTGCGGGCACGCCTTCAAAGGATTGCCAACGCGATGGACCCGTATGGGGAAACGCCGTGCCTCGCACGTGTTGCATGCACATGGGCAAAACGTTGGAACAACAACAAGCAGCACAGATAGCTCTTGCTCGGCCAATCACGGCATATTTGGCATATTTGGCACGGCGCATCAGAAATGTGGCACGGTGTGTCACACGGAAGCCCTAAACGCCCGAAAGAAAGAGGGATTGTTTTTTAAAATTTGTGGCACGCCGGCGGCTCGTAGCACTGTCATGCATAGAATTGTTGATCAGGATGGCATTCTGCACACAATGCGTGCATTTACTTTAAATGCTTGAAAAATATCGGAGGTGGTTTATGGGCCCTTTAAAGGGTATATAGATGTGCGCTTAAACGTGGGAGCATCAGTCGGTGCCGCCTGTTGCTATTGCAACGAGTGTGGCACACCCTTTTTCCTGTAGGTTTGACAAGTCGATCTCTGAACATCCGTTGATGTCACCTGTGGGGTCTAGATGTGGATAGCCAGATCGCCACGCTCTTGGACTGAACTGACACAGTAGACACGGTTGGAACAAATCAAGCAACACACATTTATTCAACTGCTTTTAGAACAATGACATCGCCAGCTGAGTTAGTATACATAAATTGTGATTAACATGCTAAACATCTTTACACAATGTAGCAAACGCAAGAACGCACACAAGGCTTCGCCAATGCTTGTCTCACCACGAAGGCCAGTGGCAGATGGCCCGCGGTTCTGCTTACAGGGACCCGCCGCAAGAGACAACCGCTCGCTCCAACCGCAAAAGAGCACCGCTCATATCTCAGGGGCCGCCACCCAGGCCTGCCGCCAGGCGTCACTGCCGGCCGCTACGCACTGACCATGATGATGATGGTAGTGATAAATGCTCGCTAGCACAACGCCCCCTAACGCACGGTAGTTGCAAACCCGAAATGCGGCCTATGCACTAGACACATGCACCATGAAACGCAAACAAAATTGCAGTGGGGTGTTATCATCGCCACATCCCCCCAGCCTTAATTCAAACCATATCACTAAAAAAAAAATAACTGCACAAGCTCTAACAAAAGATGACAACACATGTCCCTAAATAATGTCCGTGCACGATGCCACCGCCGGCGGTCGACACTGCTGCACAGTCCGGCTCAACGACTTCACCTCAGTACCCGTCCTGCAATGGCAACATTGCCGTTGGTGCGAGGAACCGTCACTCGCGCCGACACGTCTTCTTGTTGCTACCAGCACTCGTGAGGGCGCCGAAATGCAATCAGTTGCGCAGGTCTCAGGCATGTCCATCACCTGATGTCTCAACCGCATTCCTGGCCAGCGGCACCGACGATGTGCAGAAGACAGCCAGCCGCGGGTTGCATCACTCCCGCTGCGTACATTCCAAAGCAATCGACGAAACGGTGCAGTATGGAAAAGAAAAGGGAGCTTCGGGCTCCTCTTCCATGTTGTACGATGGCCAGTGCTGCTAGCTAATACATTGGCAGCGGCCGAGACGCCGAGCTAAAATAAAACAATGGTCGCTTTTTCTAACTCATGCATCACGTGATAAAAGAAAATAAGGGAAGCAGCATTTAACACCTCAACGCCACGATCAACCTAGTTCTGCTACGTGTGACAGGCGGCTGCGCAGAGCCTTAGGCATAATTAGTCGCTTGACAACATCTGGCATCCACCCAGCACCCTGCCAAGCTGCAGAAGAGGCAGCCGCTAGGAGACATCTACTCTGTAAAGTGGCCCTACTCGCTTGCTGCATGCAGCAGCTTACTGAGCCATCGGTGCCCACCGTCCTGGATGCCACAAGACAAGACATCTATGACGCCCGGTTCCCTAAGCCCAGAGAGATAGGAGGAGCTATTTACAGAAAATTGGGCCACTATCACCCATGAGGCTTCTGCACTCCGTCGCTTCAGGCTTGCCCTATAATCCACGTGCTCTAAGCTTTGCTCACCCCAGGATGCAGACCGCATGGCTCTCGACCCAACTGAACAACGTTCTTGCAAACCAACAGCAACAACAAAAAAGCCACTTGCGAGTAGAAAAAACAGTCACAGCTTTGCTGCAAAGGGGAAGCAATGAACATGATAACAACAATTTGAAAGGTCACGCGCAGAAGAGAAAGCAGATTAAAATGTGCCCCTGCCTCGCTACGGTGGTCTAGTGGCTAAGGTACTCGGCTGCTGACCCGTAGGTCGCGGGATCGAATCCCGGCTGTGGAGGCTGCATTTCCGATGGAGGCGGAAATGTTGTAGGCCTGTGTACTCAGATTTGGGTGCACGTTAAAGAACCCCAGGTGGTCTAAATTTCCGGAGCCCTCCACTACGGCGTCTCTCATAATGATATGGTGGTTTTGGGATGTTAAACACCACAAATCAATCAATCAATCAGATTAAAATGTGCCCCGGGTTTCTCGAGCACAAATTACGTACGAAACGTACTCATAGGTACAGATGCACGCGAATAAGCGTCTCATTTGTTTCTTCGCTGAGTCTGAGCGCGCCCTTTTTGCAAACGAAGACTGCAATGATTGCACACCCGGTAACTACAGCGGAATCGTTCCACGTAAAGCCCGACACCAGCCAAGGCGCACGATCCTCCTCTTCTCGCCACAGCGAGATAAAGGCGCGCGAGGATCGCAGCTCCCCTTCTCTAAGCCGGGCAAACTCTGCGTAGGAGATTAGAAAGGGCGCCTCTGCGCGATGTGGCAACGTGCGCTCATTGCACCAACTTTCTGGTAATGTCGAAAACACAGTAGCGGTAAGTGGTAGATATAAATAGCTTGCTGTTTCAACAGTGAAGAACGTTATCGGGGGTGGATTTCATGACGCAGAGGTTCTACGTTCGATTCTGCGTGCTGGAATGTTTTTTTTTTGGATTTTGTATTTCTTGCGCTTTCACTAATATAGACACGTATACGGTGCATGACATTGATGCTGACGACGGCGGCAAAATCTAGCCGAGAGTGACCATATAATTGCTATTGCAATACAAAAAAACACTCAACGTGCTGACAAATTCAAACATGTTACAAAAACCGATCTCCTCGCTCTCAACGAAGCATATCACCGGCGCTAGCAATGAAAGTCGCCCTAAGCCTACTCTTCCCCGGCTCAAACAATAGCTTGTACCAAACCGCGGAAATTGTTGTCGGATGTTCTAAGAGCTCCACGTTGGGCAGCCAGTGTGGGGTCTAGATAAGGAGAGCCTGATCGCCACGCTCTTGGAGTGAACAGACACAGTAGAGACGGTCGAAACGAACCAAACAAACACATTTATTTAACTGCTTTTAAAATGACGATATTGCCAGCTGAATTATTATACACTGATTGTGATCAACATGCTAAAAACCCTTACACAAAATTACACAACACTCATCAATGTAACAAACACAACAATGCACACAAAGCCGCTTTGCCAACGCTTGACTCACCTCGAGGGCCAACGGCAGATGGCCCGCGGTGCTGCCTACCGCGACCCGCCACAGGAGACAACCCCTCACTCTGATCACCACACGCAAAAGAGGACCACTCATATCTTGGTCGCCGCCACCCAGGCCTGTCGCCGCTACGCAATAATCATGATGGTGATGGTGGTGATAACAAATGCTCGCGAGCACAACGCTCCCTACCGCATGGTATTTGTCGACCTGAAATGCGGCCTATGCGCGAGACACGTGCGCCATGAAGCACAAACAACATTACAAGGTGTGTTAGCACCCCCACACATCGTAGTTTCAAAGGGTTTCCATCAGCGCCTAATTTGACATACCCTCTGTAGTGATGACACGGTTCTTCGCATTAAAGAAAAATTGCAATGCTGAACGTCATCAGGGGCCACAGAATACTGCAAAGAGCTATTCAGTAAAGCGACCTCTATATCCAGCGTGGCCCCAAATATGTGACGGTAATTAAAAGCATGGCGCTGCCAACGCAAAAATATTTTTTCTCTGTTTATTTCCAAGGGGAGGGCACATCCTCGCATGTGCCCGCGGCAGCAGCACTAACTACCAACTCTTTAATGACAGTCTAAAAAACGCATAAGAAAGAAAGAAGACTTTTCCGCACATGCGTGCACAGTCAACAAATGATGTACAGCAACATGGTCAAGGCAGTGAGTGATAAAAAAAAACGCATTTTCGTCGAACACAACATTATAGATGTTTCACTGATACAATTGGACTTTTTCTTTATGAAAAAGAATGCTTTCAATAGGTCTCTAGCTGTTTGTTTGCTGCTCTTACTGAGAATCACTCTTTGCGCCAAGCATGCTTCACATCCGCAGGTGTTACAGTGAGCAGGAAGATGCGCATGATCTATTTTGCTTAAACCATTAACATGCTCTCTTAATCTATCATCGATGCAACATCTCGTTTGTCCAATGTAGGACTGCCACAGCTTAGAGGTATCCCATATACCACCCCTCGTGCGCTGTGCCTAAAAGATGTTGTGTGCTGCTTCTGGCAGCCCCTTGTCTTGTCGCATGTGATACGTGGGCCTAATTGAGCCAACTTGTTGGGAGCTGTAAAAATGACCACGATGCCGTAAAGGATAGCCACTTTCTTGAGGTTATGGCTCACATGGTGCATATAAGGGACCATCTCTGGCTTTACCTGCTCCCTTTCCTTGCCCTGCTGCGGTGGTCTACTGGCTAAGGTACTCGGCTGTTGACCTGCAAGTCGCGGAATTGAATTCCGGCTGCGGTAACTGTATTTCTGATGGAGGCGGAAATGTTGTTGGCCTGTTTGCTCAGATTTGGGCGCACATTGAAGAACTCCAGGTAGTCAAAATTTCCGGAGCCCTCCACTACGACGTCTCTTCTAATCATATGGTGGTTTTGGGACATTAAATCCCACATATCATCATCATCATGCTTCCTTTCCTTGAGGCACGCATTTGCATTGGCAGCGCTGCCTTTCAACTTCTGCAGCAGTGATTCAACCATGGAATTTACGACAGTCTGGCTTCTCTCGGTCTGATACCTCTAAGCTGCAGCAAGTTCTACATCGGACAAACGGGACGTTGCATCAATGATAGATTGAGGGAGCGTGCAAATAGCTTAGGCAAAAGAGATTGTGCACATCTTCCTGCGCACTGTAACGCCTGGGGATGTGAACCATGCTTCTTGCAAGCAGTGATTCTCAGTAAGAGCAGCAAACAAACAGCTATAGACCTCTTGGAAACATTTTTTTGTCAAAAAGAAAGAGTCTAATTGTATCAGTGAAACATCTGTAACGTTGTGTTTTACAGAAAGGCATTTTTTTGATAGCTTATTGCCTTGACCATGTCGCTGTATGTCACTTGTTGACAGTGAACGCATGCGAGGAAATGTCTTCTTTTTTTTCTTGTGCGTTTCTTAGCCTGCCATTAAACGGTTGATAGTTGGCACTGCTCTTTCTTTTCTTCTACTCCTCCCATTTCTCGAAATGTTTTTTGCACGTTAGTCATCTGCACTACGTAAGCACCAACTTGCCCAAAAACAAGTTCTTTTGGAACGAGCGCTCACTCACGCATGGGAGTTGCCGGGGTCGTGAGCGGGCCACCACTGCTATGCTCCTCGGCGGCGGCGGGGCAACCGCCGAAGATGTATGCTCGTGCCAAAGTGACAAAATCTGGGGCAAAATATCTAGATTTTCTGTTACGAAAATTTATTATATTAAGGTTGTCTTCCGCTGTTACTTTCTTACATAGAGGTCGCAAGTACATATGCTCCTATGAAGTTGCGACGGTGAATAGAAAAACTTTGTTATATCAAGCAATTCATTTTATGGAGATTCGTTACAAGAAAGATTAATTGTACAAGCTGGTAGCTGACAAAGAATCTCTCGCATACTACCTGGAGGCATCAAGTCTGCCAGTATGAGACCCCCCGCTATGAATGAAGGAAAGGAGCGTAAATTTAAGGGCTTGCATACTTTGTTAGACACAATGTTAATGAGAACTGATAGACAATGATGCTAATAGAAGTACAGGGGATGTTATTAGAAGTGATTGTAATGTATATGTTAAGAAGGAAAAGTCGACGAAAAGATAACTTGCCACCGGCAGGATCCTAACCTGCGACCTTAGAATAACACGTCATATGCTCCAGCCTTGAGCTACAGTGGCGGTCATCCCCTGTCCACTATAAGGTATATATGTGTTTTTAAACGTGGAAGCGTCAGTCAGTGCCGCCTGTGGCCATTGTGGCAAGTGTGGAACAAGCTTTTTTCTGTAGGCGTCACATAGTGCGTGATCTAATAACAAGCTGGCAGCTGGCCGAGCCCTTAAGTGTACACTCCTTTTGTTCAGTTCATTCAGAGTGAGGGTCTCGTCCTGGCAAACTTGATGACTTCAGGTAGTATGTGAGGGATGATTGATCAGCGGCCAGCTCGTAATTATATCATGTGGTACGTGACACCTCAGGAAAAAGACTGTTCCACACTCGTTACAATGGCAAGCGGTGGCACTGACTGACACTCCCATGTTTAAGTGCACATATGTACCCTATGAGTCAAATGAGGGGATGACTGTACAATAGCTGATGCGTTATTCAAAAGTCACAGATTCGGATCCTGCCAGTGGCAAATTATCTTTTCGTTGATTTTTCTTTCTTTCTTCACCTTTACATTGCAATTCTAATAACATCCCCTACACTTTTTCAGCACCGTTGTCTCTTTGTTCTCATCAATATTGTCTCTAACAAGTGAATGAGCCCTTAAGTTTACACTCATTTTTTTTATGACATCTTATGAAAAATGGCTGTGCCCATTGCTGGACACACTAGTATGGACACACTCACATGGCTGCCAGTGTTAGCTAATGGAAAAGGAAAACCTAAGGTCTTGAGAAAAACATGGGGCAATGCATGCTTTCTATAAACCTACAAGCGCCGGAAACCCAGTATTTTATACAACTCTGTGAGATGATGTGACAGGCCTTCTAAAGAGGGTGCCTCGGAATCGGTGTCGCCTTCTCCAGGTGGTGACAGCCTTTGTCTAGCTGGGCACCAAATTGTGCAGGTGTTATTGATGCGGATGCTGCCTGTTTTTAATGTGATATGCAAACATGATGGTGTACAAGTGCATTAAACCACAGAAATAAGACTAACTCTGACATGATATTCTAGGTGTGTACCATAGCGTGAGTCACATGCCTGGAAACAACATGGTGATTCTGTCAGAGTTATTTCCATCCTAAATCTTGTCTACATGTACTCTTTGATTATAATGCTAGTCTACTTTGTAGGAATTTGCAGGGTTGGCCAGCATAGAGTGCAGTGCAAACTCGAATACTTTTCAGAGGGTAAGGATATCATAGTTGAAATGAAGAAAAAGAAAAAGAGAAGGGTCAGGCATTTAAGATGAAGGCAGGATAACTGCTGGTCAATAATGGTAACTGACTGGATTCGAAGAAAAGACAAGCAGGCAAAGGGGATACAGAAAGTTAGGTGGACAGTTGTGGTCAAGAAGTTTGCAGGTACAACGTGGTAGCAAGAAGCACAAGACGAGTTTGATTGGCAGAACATGGGAGAGACCTTAGCCCAGTAGTGGGCGTAGTCAGGCTGATGATGATGGCTCTGGAACATTCGAAACTTCCGTCCATGTCAGAATTTGCCAAAGTGTTAAAAATTGCTGCCTGTGTGTAAAGGACTCTGGAAAAAAGGGAATAGTCCCGTTTGGCATTCATGATATATATCACTGAAAAGTATCTAAAGCTAGGCTAAAGTAGGGTCATTTTAGTTACAAGATTGTGTGAACAATAGTGTGTGAACGAGCCATTTTTGTTCTTTTGTGCACCTGCACAAAGCTGCCTTTTCAGCTTAGTGCAGCTCTATGTTTGACTCACAAAAGGGCTCTTTCACTCTTTTATAAAAGTGGACATGGCAAAAGGAAACTTGTATGTGCAACACTGATACCAGATGGCACGGTGTCTTAACTTCACTTTCCCCTGTGCAGCTGAAGAAGAACTTGATGATGACTTCCTCAGGCCAAGCCATCGGAAAAACAGGGTATGTGATCCCTCTTGGCAGCATATCAGAGGCAAGCCAAATGAAAGTTTGTCACACAGAAGCATTCCTTATTACATACCTGTGTGCTGCTGTTGTGCTGTGTGTGTAGGATGTCCCAGTTTATATATTTCATTGCTCATTTAGTACTGCAATCGAACCCTGCAAAGAAGAGATTTGTGGGGACTGGGAGAACTTCGTTATCGTGATAATTTTGTTTTTGAAAAAATAACATACAAGTATGAAAATGACCTGAAAAAATAAAAGTTTATTGCCAAAAGTCTTTTAGCATGGCCCATCAGCCTTTGCAATTCAGCAAAAGCGTACATCTTTCTTCGTTGCACAGCAAGTGGTCTGTCACGACACTTCATTTCATTTTTCATTTATTGAAGCCCTAAGGGCCCGGAGGCATTACATAAGGCAGGGGCAAAAATATATGAGGCACTCTTAATCACACAAACGCCGAAAAAGGAAGAAAAGACGAAGAAAGGGAGAAAAACATCTCTGAGAAAGGAAACAAGCAAGCAGAAAAAAAACAAGTACCGTTGACTGGAAATAAAACAGCAATATACACAAGTAATCAGCATCATAATGCATGAGTCACTAAAAGTTAGTTACTAACATGGTTCAACTAGGAATTCATTTCAATTTAGGTCAGATGCATTGTTATTTTTTCGCGAAAAGTCGTGCCGTCGGTGGACGAAACAATACTGTCGGGGAGGGTATTACACAGGGTTATTGCATGGGGGAAAAAAATCTTTCATCAATGATGTGCGGCACTGAATTTGTGCGATATGTTTGCTGTGGTTGAGGCGCGGTGAGATTCGGGGCGGGGGTTAAAGTCGAGGGTGCCTGGCAAGTGGGTGATAATAAAAAGAGTGAAGCAAGCAGAGACGTGAGATGATTCGACGTGATTGGAGACATGGAAGGTCAAGTATGCATTTGAGTTCTCTGATGTTAAATTTACGCGAGTAGTTTGACGTTATGAAGCGAGCAGCGCGATATTGGAGGGATTCTAATTCGTAGGCGAGATATGCTTGTGAGGGGTGCCAGATAGATGAAGTGTATTCCAATTTATGCCGAACGTATGTCTGATATGCAAGTTTTTTAATAGCGGGTAATGCAGATCTGAGATTTCGGCGCAAAAATCCAAGTGTGCGTGAAGCATATGCGCATATTGTTTCAATGTGAGCGACACATGATAATGACGATGTCAAGTGAACGCCTAGATACTTATAGCAGTCTGTTCGAGTTATTTCATTTGAATCGATATGATATGCGTGAATTGCGGTGCTGCGTTTACGGGAAAGGTACATGGATTGGCACTTATTAAGGTTAAGAGGCATGAGCCATTTTCCACACCATGCAGCGATAGTGTCAATGCTTTCCTGAAGATCAATGGAGTCGCTAGGCTTGTGAATGGAGTTGTAGATGACGCAGTCATCGGCGAAAAGTCGAAGTCTGGTTTTTGTGTTAGATGACAGGTCATTGTCGTAGATTAAAAATAATAGGGGGGATAAGCCTGCTCCTTGGGGGACACCGGATGTAACACTAGAAATTTGCGAGTCATGAGAGTTGGCAGTTGTGTATTGTATGCGTCCTTTTAAGAAATGTTCTATCCAAGTAATCAGTTTCAGGGGGATTCCAAGAGTAGATAATTTTGCAAGCAGGTGATTGTGTGGGGCACTGTCGAAGGCCTTCGAGGAGTCGAGGAAGATGGCGTCAATTTGTAGATGATCGTCCATATGTTGCAAGATATCATCGGTGAAATCTGAGAGCTGAGCTTCGTACGATAATGGTTTTCTGAAACCATCAATATCGTGTGCTGCTAGGAACGTCTGAATTATGCCGAATGCATCTAACACATCTCATGAGTTGGGAGGCTTCTCCACGTGGCTTGCGTCCTAGTCCTCAGTGTCGTTGGCTTCGTGCACGCTATTCATGATGGTCTCGTCATTAAACTCTCAATTCACATGCACATCGTAATTAGCAATATTATGCTCGTCATTGGCACAAATAAAGTTGTCAGGAACCTTGCGGTTGAGAGAAGAAAGCGTTGAAGTTATTCGGGCACTGCGATCATGGCAGTGGCTTTGGTGTCTACGGCGACATTTTCAAAAGGCAACGTCGAGTATGCATGTGACTGCTCCTTGGTGGCTGAAAAACCGACGCTGTTTTGCTCTTAAATGCTCGTTTTCAATGTGTTTTGCTGTCTGTGGATCTTATGCAAGTATTATGTGTGGGAAATATTGAATTAATTTTCATTATTACCGGATAGCAGGTCAATATTGAATAATGTCTCATTGTTGATAAATATGAAATGCATTAAAGGGGCCGGGCAACACTTTTCTAAGTAGCCATTTAATGGATCCATTAAAGGAGCTGAATGCCTGACAAATTCACAGCCGCAACAGCTTTTAGAATCCGTCCATTTCGAGTGGAGTTACCAAAATTTGTCGCACACTGCAATTGCATTTTCTCTTCTGTCCCAATGAACGTGCTGGAAGCTAGGGAATTGTGTGGCACGGGGAAGAAAATATGTCACATGTGCCCCGTGACCTTGAGCATTTTGCCTTTTTTGTTTTCTTCAAATGGGCTGCTTTTCAGTGTGATTGTGCGCTCACACGTATACAAGTCATGGCCCCCTGCGGCGGCCTCAGTAACGACTGAGCGCACCATATTTGAATCAGCCAATGGCTGATACTTGCCTGTGAAGCAGCGATTTTGGAACCTGTAGTGTCTTTTGTCGCGAGAAGAGGAAGCAATATTTAGCTGACTGAGAATTTATTGTAAATTTCAGGCCGCGTGCTGTGCTATAATATTTGGCTCGCGTGCTCTCTGATACCTTAAGTATTGATCGGTCGCATTTTCTTAGCATGCTCGAAAAGGGTTGCTGGGCCACTTTAAATCTTGTGGCTGTTTGTTGGAGACAAGAAAATACTTCGTAGTTCCAGGAATTTTATTGTTGTAACAAACGCTTGACCTATGCCATGCTATAAGAACAGACGCAGCTGGACACCCATGCTGCGGCAGCTGTAGCGTCTCATAAGCCAGTGCTGGTTTATTGTTTGAATACTTGTAAGGGGATGCAAGTCAAGGTATCTAGACAACTGTGTAATGTCTGCTGCACCTCCCTTTCTTGGTGAGGATGCATTGGTCAACACTGCATCTCAAAGGTCTGCTTGAACTGCTGCCGTAAGACAGGACCTTCGGTGGACGATGTGTTCTCAGAGGTCTTCAAACAAGCTGTGTGTCCAAAGTGCTTTCTGCC
This sequence comes from Rhipicephalus annulatus, assembly GCA_013436015.1. NCBI lineage: Eukaryota > Metazoa > Arthropoda > Arachnida > Ixodida > Ixodidae > Rhipicephalus > Rhipicephalus annulatus. The sequence continues at coordinate 122,326 of WOVY01010267.1, read as the reverse complement.
ATGGTGTTTGGTTCTACTAGTTCAGTCACAGGAGCAGATGACCAAGCACTGTCATCATAATCTTCGTCAGGGGTTCGAGGCACTTCTGAATCGCGAAGTGGCTGCACATTTTTTGTCATGCCATTATCGTACAGGTTAATAAATATGAAGGCTTTCGTCGTGGGTCGAAGAAGCTGTGAATTTCGCCTGTTCTCCTCACCATCTTCAGAAGGTACTCTGTAGGAATGAGGCGCAACCTGGTTTAGCACCCTCCCTTTTTTTACCACCCCTTCTCATCCCTCAGGCGAACGATGTCCCCTGGCTGAAGACTTGAAAGCGTTCCTTTCGGTTCACCGTGTTGAGGTGGCTTTGTGACCTTCTGGCTGCGAAGTGCATTAAAGTCGGGAAGACCAGACCTGAGGCGGTGATTGATTAGGAGTTCACCAGGGGAACTGCCGCACTCCAGATGACTTGTGCGATAATTCAGGAGGCCTTGGTAAAAGTTATCCTCCCGAATGGTGGGTCTTCTTCAGAGTATGCTTCACCGATTGCACGCTCTTTCCGCCAGCCCATGGAAAGAGAGGACTTGACTTGATAGGCTTATAGTCGTACGACAGTGCAAAGCGAGTAAACTCTCTTGATGTAAACTGTGGCTCATTGTCACTAAGAACTTCCATTGCTTATCCTTGACTAGCAAAAATGGTCCACATTTTGCGTATCACTTTTTGTGCTGAAGTACCCTGTAGCTCTTCAACCTCCGAATAATTGGAGTACGCGTCGCACCAGGTACGCTTTACCTGCATATCGACCTAGACCTGCTCCAACATGAATCCATGGAGAACGCGGGGTTTCTCTCATCAAGAGCGATTCTTCAGGTTGGGCATATGCATTGATCTTGCAAGTTTCACATCTACTGATTATGTTCCTAATCTTTTGAGTGGTTGCTGGCCAGAACATCAAAGGCCTCGTCTTTGCGAGGGATTTGTTTATACCTAAGTGGCCTTCATGTAGCCGACTCAGCATTTCTCTTCGCGATGACCGTATGACTACTTTGGCTCCACAACAGCTTTCCAATGATTGACAATTCCTAGTTGTACGCTTTGTACGGACTCATAAGCAGTTGTTTCTGCTCAAATTGAATTACTCTGATCACATCTGAGAGAATTGGATGTTTTGCAGTCTCTTTGACTAGTCTCGCGCTGTTATTCTCAATTACCAGACTGGTCTGGACCGATACTGCATGTACCTCCTCATGGCGAACTTCCTCTTTGTCACGTTGGAGTGGGAATTTTGGGCCCTAAATAGCGTGTCTGGCAGGACTAGAAGTTTACCCGGAACATGGGTAAACTGGTATTCGTATCTCATCAGTTGTAGAAACAGGGAATGTAGTCAGGGAAGCATGTCACTAATACATTTTTTTGATATCAAAATCAATGGCTGATGATCTGTTTCTATGAGCCCCATTTGGCCATATATAAAGTGGTGAAACTTTTCACAGCCGTAGACAATGCATATTGTCTCCTTTTCAACTTGCGAGTATCTTTTTTCCCATTCCTTCCGGCTGTGACGGCTGCATTTAAAATGGAGGCGAAAATGCTGTAGGCCCGTGTGCTCAGATTTGGGTGCACGTTAAAGAACCCCAGGTGGTCAAAATTTTCAGATCCCTCTACAACGGCCTCTTTCATAATCATATGGTAGTTTTGGAACGTTAAGTCTCACATATCAATAAATTTTTTCGCATTTTGTCAGTTGCTTTGAGCTATATGACACTGGTCGCCAATCTGAACCATGCCTATAGAAGAATGCTGTGCCAACCCCGAATCCTGAGGTGTCAGTAGACACTTACATTCTCTTGTGGGATCGTAGACTGCAAGCACAGGTGCGCTAGTTATGACCTCTTAAATAGCTTCTAACTCTTTTGTATGCTCGGGACCCCATGTGAAGTCTCTATTGTTGTTCAATAGTTCATGAAGAGGAAGTCTGTCTGAGAGATGAAGTATACACATTTTCCGAAATATGTAACCATGACTAGGACACCCTGAAGCTCTTGCTTTGTGCTTAGTCGTGGCATATGCAAGACCCTGCTGATGAGTTCCGGGGATGGCTGTATGCCTTTCTCACTGATCTTATTGCCTACAAAAACAATTTTATTCATGCTCATTTCACACTTCTTAGCATGTGATGTGATTCTATGTTTCAAAGGCTCTTCGTGCTCTTTTCCATTCGAGCCTCACATGAGCACATCATCGAGGTGTACTCTCACACCTGAAAGGCCCTCAAATACTTGCGACATGGGTTTTTAGTGCACCTCTGGTGCATACGCTACACCGAAGGGCATGCAAAGAAATCTGAAACGCCCGATAGGGCGTGCTGATTGTACAAATACGAGAGCTTTTTTGGTTTAACGGAATCTGATATAAACCAGAGTTGGTGTGTAATCTTGAAAAGAGACTCGTGCCTGTCAGCTCGGCTTCAATGTCTTGAGCCTTGGGCATTTGAACGTTCTCACGCTTGAGGCATTAATTTGTGTTCCGTGGATCCACACAAATTCCCAGAGCGCCACTTTTTTCTGAACTATAATCAGAGGACTCACCCATTCAGTGGGTTCATCAACCGTTGCCATGATGTCATGGTCGCATCATACGCTGCAACTCATTCTTTAGCGGTTGCTTGAGGAGTCGAGTACTCTGCACGGTTGTTGAATAATTGGATGCGGTGTTAGTCGAAGCACTATTTTGAATGGCATTCGAATGCAGCCCAAGCCACGAAACAAGTCGGGGTAGTCTTTCATGACGCCTTTCCGAGCGTTACCTTTCCCAGACCACCTTGACAGAGCACTATCGTTGCCACCGCGGTGCGAAGCACAAGGTCGAAGTATTCACATGCAGCAAGTCCGAGTAGGGCACATCTTTTTAACACCACAAAAATTTTCAGGCTCACAGTCTTGCCTTGATACGTAAGTGGCATCACTACTGTTCCAAGATGCTTGATGGCTTGCCCGCTGTAGCAGCGTAGCATCACCTTACTTTTCTGAAGCTCGTGCTCTTGGCCTCCGAAATTCTTAAGCCAGAGCAGAGCAATATAGTTTACCTTCGATCCTGTGTCTGCTTAGATCTCCAGCTTTCTGTTTTCCACGGTTGCGTTTATAATCCATGCCGAACTCTTGCTGGAGTAAATTTGGAACACTCCATACTGTGCGTTCCACCAGTTCCTGGGTGTATCCTCAACATCGTCTACCACTTTCTTCGTTCTGCAGGCCACAGTAAAATGATTTTTTTGGTCGTACTTTCTGCATCGTCGACCATACGTCGGGCATTTTTTGGTTCATTCCACTTCTTGTATTTGTTGGAGGCTTTTTGGTTCGGCATCTTGTCTTTGCTTGACAGTTTTTCTTTGCTTAAGGCTTTAACAGCTTTTGCTTCCGGAGCTTGCCACTCTCTTTTCTGATTTGTTGTAACTTTGGATTGTGCTGCTTTAATGGCACTTTCAACTGATAGCAAGTGTTCTCTTAGTAAGTGCTTCTCAAAGCTGGTTTTCAGCAGTTCCGTACACAATTTCATCCCGTATCATGGATTGCCACAAAGTTCCGAACATGCAACTCTGTGCTTTTTGAACTGCAGGTCTCTCAAGAAGCTTTTAAAAGGTTCGCCAACTACCTGGACGTGCTTCTGAAACAAGTATTCTTAGAAAGTATCATTTGTTCGAGGCTGAAAATAGCTTTCAAACTTTCAAAGAATCGTGTCACAGCTCTCCTTCTTTGCCATCGTGCAACCGAAAGCGATATTCCCAGAGAATATGAGATGGTCTCTGGTGGGCGTAGTCCTTCCATGGCTTGAAAAAACATTCAGACCCTGCACTCCTGACACCATGTAAGCGACGCTGGGCCTAAGCCATGATATAAGAACAGACGCACTCATAAACGAGAGACCACATGACGCTGCCGCACCTGTGGGGTCTCATAAGCCTGTGCCAGTTTATTGTTAAAATAGTTGTAACAGGATGCAGCCCAAGGTTGCTAGACAACAATGTTATGCCTACTGCAAAAGTTGAGGGATTTCGTTGTTGCTAGGGTTCGACTGTGATATTTTTAAATAATCATTGTTTAGTTATTGCTAACCAGTGAAATTTAACTTGTTTGCTGTCTCAAATACCTCAAAAATGAGCATTGATTTGTTTTTAATATTTAGTGCATATTGTATTTTATTTCTAAAAAGTAACAACAGCCAGCAAAATGCATAAAATATGAAATCGACATACACTTGTGCACTGCTACTCAAGCAATCCCAAGCTAAGTTTAATGAAAATCGCATTACTGCGTTCCATCATGAGTGGTTCTGGCATAGGGCTGCTTCATGCTGTTTCAGGGTTGGAGAATGAGAACCGACCAGTTGTACATTGATGATGTATGCCGATTGGGGCGAGGCACTTTAAAAGCAGGAACGCTGCACTTTGACCTTTTTATGCACTCATCTCATTTTGTCGGGGGTCTTTTTATTTCCATGTGGAAAAAAAAGTTATGCATGCACATGAGCCTGTAAAGTCACAATGTGTGCATGGTGTTGTCAACTCTGCTAATGATCGTATTTGGCTTACCAATGTATAGATTCTAGCCAGATGTCTCAGTGGTACCATGCTGGTGACGAGCTCTTTAAGTGAACTGCCATGCCCATCTCGCATGATCAGCAGGTGAAAATGATTTTCGCACTGGGCGCTGTGTGTGGCGACAAGAGGATGGCTGCCAAGATATGGCATTTGCACCCCAATCTGTCAACGATAATGCAAAGGTGCCAAGCCCTTTATGTGATTAGAAAGCTGCCACAGCTAGCTCTTGCTCATGCAGACGAGACAAGAGGCTTCTTGCCCCGTAGGATGTCCCCAGTTTGACGAGAAAGGCAACCCACACAGTTTGACGCACAGTTTGACGAGAAAGGCAACCCGTCCATTATTTTTTCATTCCATGGTGAACTGGGTGCTGGGTACCAAAGATTTGATGCAAAGATTTCAGGAAAGGCAGTACATCGTAACTAACGATGAACAGTACAAAAATAGTCGTGTACCTAGCTGACAAAAACTTTTGGAATCGTGTGTAAGGTTAGCACACAAAATTCAGGTGTGAGACAGCTGTGCATATTGTGCATTTTTTATACATTTCTGTTTTTTTGCGCCAAGCTGCTCCAAAAGCATAAAAAACGTGAAAATTGCACCAAACTGCCCCAGAAGAGCCTCAAAAGCTAGAATTTTTATGCAACGTCAGCTTAAGTGGGGAAAAATTGCGGAGTTGACCAATAAGACGCAACCAAGCCTGCTTCTTTTTTTTTACTTTGCACTTTTCTCGGGACGAAGGCTTCCATGGTGCTGTCATAATCTCTTATAAACTGTTGTAAATATGCGTGACCCCACAAAAATGTGCTGCCATGCATTGACCGTGCTGGTTCTAGTAGCTAGGCTGTGTGTTCTGGTGCCACTGGCACCTAGCGATAACCAGCGAGTCGGGTGGCAAGCGTAGCCGGGTTGACTGTTAGATTCTTTGTTGTGCGTAATGCGCTCCTCCGGTCGCAGTGGTTTTCATGTCGACGCTGCGGCGTGTGGTCACCTACACGTGCGCGTTTGGCGTGAGCGAGTGACTGTAAACGTGGAGCGACGCATCTCGTGGATGCTCTCTAGCATGCACATGGGTTCCCAAAATGGGTTTCGGGAGTGACAGAATGCGTGCCAGCCATTCTCGATTAGCAGCTATTAGCTACTAATTAATTTAGACAAGTGAGTTCTCGTGGCATTTTGCATTTAAAAAGCCATCACATGCGAAATCTGCACATCAGGTAGAGAGAAACACTCAGTTACTTGCGAAGCTGTGGCAACAGAACATGCGTTCAAACAATTTAAAAAAATATTAATGGGCACTTCGGCGCTTTATTTGTGACTCCTGACGAGTCAGCGATCACATGGCACAGATGAACAGTGATTTGCCGCTGCTTCGTTTTGTAATCGAAACTCGCAACAAGCACTTCAAGAGCCTAGAGCTGCGTGCCAGCTCTTGGCTGCATGAGCTTTGAGGCTTAGCTTTATGTTCAATCGATGTTTCGGTCAGCTGCCGTTTCGCAGTGTGACTGGTTTGCTTCATTTTTTTTTCCTATTTTTATCTTTTTTCACAATAAAAACGGCCTCTGTACATTCGGCGGTTCGTTTGCATAGACACGAATTTCTTAGCTGCGCGAGTCCCGGAGCGGGGCGGGTGGAAATTGCAAGTCGATGTAAGATTGGTAGTTCGACATCGATGGTGGTGACCTGTGATATTGAAGAAAATAGAACAGGCCAACATTGGCCCTAATAATAATGTGTGGTTGCTCGCATGGAGAGACAGTTATCAGTACCATTTGCTTATTACTTAGCGCCATACACACACTCTTTATGACATAGTCGGTGCAGCGAGGTTTCTTGGTTCTTGCGCAGCACTCTTGAAAGTGGTCGCACACGAGGTGGCTGCGAACGGCGGTGCAGGTTGCTTTTGTTGTCTGTTAAAAGCTTGCAGTACTCTTGACGCTATCATGTTAGGCTTTTCTTTAAGCGAAGAACCACTGTTACGTAACTACGATTCTTGTGCGATCACAATTCTTAAATTTATTTTTGAGTGTGATGCATTTTTATTTTTAAATGTTTCCTAGGAACCTAGTTTTCAACAAAACCCTTTTAAAATATTTTTTTTAATTATAATCTTTTTAAACATGTTTGTTACGGGAGCTATTATAGGCCATGGGGTATGTAAAAAGGTAGTGCGGGTGATACCTAGCGATAATCTGTTCAAAAGCTTCCTTTCTTATTCGTTTCAGTGTTCTGTGTATTTTTAGCCAATTGACATACGCACTGGTGCCTCCACATTGCTAAAAATTTTGCCTTGCAAGCTCCCAGGACGACATATTAAATGCCACTAACTGCTCCAAAGCGAGGTTCTTCTGCTCCGAAATCGAAATTTTTCTGCTGTGAAAACTGCTCCCAATTTAGATTCAGCCATCTTACCCCTGAACATTTTCAAGTGCTTCGTTCGTGCTGGCAGAGTTAGATTATTCTTGCAATACCGGACTTTTTCTTTTCAGTGAATCCAACTCGCCTCTCCCTGTAGTGTGTGCAAGCTATGTGCAAAGTTCCTGAATATGTTGCCCATCTTTCCTTCTGTCTCTAGGGGGCAATAAATAAGGCTCGGAGCAGAGTCTTTCGGTTTTACTTGGGTTTCAGTTGCACATATTGATGCTGACGTGCCCTTATTTTTATTTTCTCCTTGCTCAAGGCCTGTTCTCAAATGACGGTTACTTGACAATGCACCACGAACGCTCTCCAAGCCATTGTATTAAAAATAAAATGAAGCCAATTTGTTGAGTCATTGTCAAGGTCTCTCACTAAATAGCTCTTTTAGGTTAATTTATTCAAAAGTCTTTACCATACGTGGCACAGGTTTCATGACACTATGCCATCACTGTAACAAATCAGCTTTTTGTGTTCTTCTAAACCAGGTTGTAAAAGGCTGTTCTTTTGATCATATTCATCGTATTTACACTCTCGTAATGAACCCACTCACATAATACACGCACTCTCAATTTCAGTCATCTAAATTTGGATTTTTTTCCCCCATGTAATAAACGCACCCTCTACATTCATCCAGTCCCGCTAACCGACCCCTGGCACATCCTCACCCGTTAGATCTTTTTTGTTCATTTTTCATTATTTTGCCGACCCCTCGCCCGCTGCCGCACACGTATACTTTTTCCATTTGTCTGTGCGCCACAGCTGGGGTATCAAATAGTGCGAGTGTTGAGACATCACAGCTGATAAGCACACAGAGAGCAAAGGCCACAAAACTGCCTGCGCCAACCAATCGAGGATCGCTTTTTGCGAATACGAAAAAGCCCAACCATGTGCACACGATTTTCAAGCGAGGACAGGAATGGCTGTCGCAAAGGGTCACTTGTCATCACTATCGCATCACAGGTTTTTGGAAAATAAAAAAAAGATCACTTGTCGTCCAGAAAAGATCGTGACGATTTCCGCAACGTGGTTGCACTCATTGTTTGCTTGTTGTCTGTGTGCAGAGGAACTTCTCATGTAGAAGTGAGGCGGCAGTTATATTTTGTCGTTAAGCTTGTTATCGATGGTTTCTTTTGATGCTTAGGGGGCAGCTTGCTACAATGTTAACAACGTCGTCACGGTCGTTGTGCGAGGTTGCCGCGAAGTTGGCAAAGTGCGTCGTAGCACACTCTTTCAGGCACCCCTAGAGATCACAGCAGATACCACTGCTGCAGTTAAATGATTGCGAGAAAAGATAGCCTCAAAACACTTTTATGGCGTGTGCTGGCAGCCCGGGAACAGCTGGCAGAAGAAAGTGTCATCAACCACAAAAGATGATTAAAGTGCAACAAAGGAGCTGTTTCCAAACAGTGTACGTGTATCTGAATTGCGAAAGGCTAAGCGACCTAAATTTTTTTTGCATTACCGCATTTTTTGCTTGTCCCGAAAAAGTTCTCATAAAATTTAATCTGCGTAATAAACGCACCCTCCATTTTGGTCCGATTTTTCGAGAAAAAAGTAAAAAAAGTACGCAAGTAAATACTACTTTACATTCAGCATTTATGCTTGGATTTGGCATACATTGTGCATTCAGTCATGCAAAAATAATGTTATTTATTACTCAAGATAAAAGAGACCACAAACATCTAGCTGTTACCTGCGCTTTAATGAAAACAAAAAAATTTTAAATCGCATGTAGAAGGAATAGTAGCGAAGCTGGCCATAATGACTTATATTGTCTCATTAGTTAACTTTAAAATCAGTAGCTGCAACAAAAAGGAAGCCACAGACAATGAAGCCCAGGAAAAGATAAGATCGTTATTGTATCTTGGTCCAACAGAGAACATGAATCATTAAAGTTGATCGCAAAACAACTCGCTGTTAGTCATGACCAAAGCTGCAACCTTTGCTCGGTCAAAAGCTTTATCATGCACTTTTTTCATATTTTAAAAAATTTGTAATGATGTCAATTCTGCCAGGGATTTTTAAGGAGTTGCTTTACAAAAAGAATACGAACATTGTGTTATACATTCACAAAATATATACAATAGTTATATGTAGTTACAAAAACTAACAATAAGACATGATAATATTTATTGGCCTTCATCATTAAGAAGGGCAAAGAAGTAATGCAAGAACACTTTGTCTCAGTTACACAAAATGCACTGAAGAACATGACTAAATCAAAAAAAAGAGAGAAAAGTTAACGCATTAAGTAATGATGATAACTGCACCAGGTTATATCACAAACATCAAATATACAGCTAAGATGGACAATGATAAATACGCTAGTGATAGCATCGCTAACGTGTTGCATGGCTTGGCCAGCAAGTTCAACAAACTTTACAGATTCATTGTCATTGACCCTCTCATATGTCCATTAGATGAGTTGCTGGAAGTGTCCATCTCACCGAGTCTCGTCTTTGTGCTGAGCTTCAGTATCCAAGAGGTGTCATAGTCCATTATTGTCAAGGGACAGGATGGGGTAAAATAGTGCTAATCAGTGTGCGGTGTTTATAATGCCTTCTCAAGAGCAGGTAGGGGCATGTGTGCAGGCCAGACGCCTGCCACGGGACTTGCAGGGTCTCGTGGGGCAGGCCAACCTTTGCTTTGCCCGGGGCAGCTACCAGGACGCAGTGAAAATGTGCATGGAGGTGGTGCGGCTGGCTCCACATGCAGCCGAGCCCTTCCAGACTCTGGGGATGATCTACGAAGCATTGGGAGAGCCCCAGCGGGCCCTGCAATTCTCCCTCATTGGTGCATACTTGAGCCCACAGGACGCTGACGAGTGGAGCCGGTTGGGAGAGTTATCCCTCGAACAGGGCGACGTGCACCAGGCCATTGCGTGTTACGTCCAGGTAAGTCCTTCTCCAGGGGTAGGGTGGCTAAAATGGGGAGTTGTGATCAGCGCGGCGCTTTTTTCTTGTCGGAGAAAGCCCTTTGGCCCGCCGATGCCGCTTGGGGCGCTGATGGCAGCGCCGCGCTTTGCAAAGTTTTCTTCGGGTGCATTGCTTTTTTTTTTTTTTCACAGGCGGTAGCTGTTTTGCAAGTACTTCGTTAATCGGTGATTGCGCTGGGTTACTCTGAAATGCCTGAAGGTGTCAACGACAAAAAAAAAGGTAGATCCAGCGTCTCTGCATTATGCTTGTCCGCAAAACTTAATGCTTCAGTTCAGCCTCTTGAAGAGTCCCAAGGGTCGCAACGTGGATCACTTAGTGGAGGAGTTGCTCTGTCTGTAGAAAAAATGCTGCATGAGATGGAATAATATGAGGAAGGCTACGAAAGACTTCCATCTAATGCACTAGCAGTGTCTGTCGGCCATGAATTGTACACCGCTGAGCGGCGGATGGTCGCCCTGTATATTATGTGACAAGCTATGCTGTGAGAAATCTGGTACTTCGTAATAATCGTGAGGAGTGCAGGAACGCCCGCCTTGTTTCGCAGTGTTGGTGGTTACGCGTTATAAGTAACACCTTTGCTGGTATAGCACGTCACTTTGGCAATTAGTATATGACGAACTCATTATACATGTAGAAATGGAGCTGCTGCTTGAATTGTGCGAGTCGTAGTTGTCAGCAAGTCGTTCCTGCAATACGGTAGCGCTATTTATCAGTTATGTTTCCAAAATAAAATTTGCTTCTGCTGATAGTACAGGTCACGGAGCATCAAGTTTGTAGTACCTGGAAACGCAAGGCTCATGTTTCCATAAACAGTTGCAATTCTAGCGGGCCCTGCGTAGCTTAGGGGCCAAAAATTATTTACACTGTAAATATTTTACACTACAAATACCTGCAACTGTGGTCCGCTAGCATATGCAAGCTGCCAGAATTATTGTATTTTTCAGGTCAGTGATCATATTGTAGCGATGCTGAGGCAGACAGGCTAAAAAACAAGCAACTTTATTAGGGCGAACTTGTGCCCACAAGCCTAATGACTATCGTCGTCGAGTCCGAGTAGACGAGAGGCACAGATTCAAAAAAACTTCCTCTTCCTTGTTGTTGGAGCGCCCGAACGCGTGACGCATGCCAGCCGGGTCTTGCTGGTGCTCTTGCCATGATGATTGCGGCGGCTACTTGGACGTGGCTAACCTGTCGCGGCATTATCCCCCTCCTCAGACGCATCGTCCCGATGCTTGAGAGAGTAAAATGATACATGCGCCCTCTCACTCGTTTTCCGACAATCTGTCATGATAGGGCTTCATGCGGACTACGTGTACCACTTCCGTGGTATTGCGGCGTTTTGAGCTCACGTGTCCCGCGGATCTGACTTGATAAGTGACGTCGCTGATACGGTTGAGTACTTCATAAGGGCCGAAGTATCGACAAAGAAGCTTTTCAGAGAGTCCGCGGCGGCGCACTGGGATCCATATCCACACTTTGTCACCGGGATGATAAAGTGCGTCACTGCGTCGCTTGTTGTACCGACTAGAGTCGACGCGCTGTTGACGGCAGTATTCGGTATCTTGCCATTTGTCGTGCTTCTTCGGCTCGTTGCAAGAAGTCATCTAAGTCAGGTGGATAGCTGTTTTCGTCCTGTAGTGGTAACATGGCATCCAGTGGGGTGGTCACTCTTCGGCCGAATACTAGTTCGAAAGGGGCAACGTGGGTTGTTTCTTGAACGGCGGTATTATATGCGAATGTTACGTAGGGTAATATTTCATCCCACTGTTTATGTTCAACATCGACATACATTGATAGCGGTGTTTCTGTTGAGGCGTTCGGTTAAACCATTCGACTGAGGGTGATACGCCGTTGTTCTTCTGTGATCGGTATTTGTCATGCGCATCAGACATTGCATAAGGTCTGCAGTAAATGCTGTGCCCCGATCCGTAATAACGACGATGGGCGCACCATGTCTGAGCACTATGTTGTTTACAAAAAACTTGGCGACTTCGGCAGCTGTCGCACTGTACAGAGAGTCAGTCTCAGCATAACGGGTCAGATAGTCCGTAGCTACCACAATCCATTTCTTGCCTGCACATGATGTCGGGAAAGGTCCTAGGAAGTCCCATGCCAACTTGTTGGAATGGGGCATCCGGAGGGTCTATTGGATGGAGAAGGCCGGCTGGTTTTACGGCTGGAGTTTTGCGCCGTTGACATTGACGACAAGTTTTCACGTAGTGCTGCACTGATGCGAGCAACTTAGGCCAATAGTACTTCAGGCGAATCCTGGCGAATGTTCGGCTGACACCCATGTGGCCGGATGTTGGCTCGTCGTGGCATGCATGCAGAATTTCCTGTCGCATGGCTGTGGGCACGACTAGTAAAAACGTTTCGCCATTAGGTTCAAAGTTCCTCCTGTAAAGGACACTTCCTCGAAGGCAGAACGTGGAGAGCCCTCTGGAGAATATGCGAGGTACTTGAACGTCGAGACCCTGCAGGTGTTGTATAAGCGCCAGCAAATCCGGGTCATCTCGTTGTTGTTGAGCGATTTCGGATGCGTCGACAACGCCTAGAAACGGGAAGTCTTCCTCTTCTGGTACACTTGGATCGACGGGAGAGCGTGACAGGCAGTCGGCATCACTGTGTTTCCTTCCAGATTTGTATACGACCGTAATGTCATACTCCTGCAGCCTAAGGCTCCATCTGGCTAGTCGACCAGACGGATCCTTGAGATTTGCTAGCCAGCATAGAGCATGGTGGTCACTGACAGCTCTGAACGGTCTACCATAAAGGTAGGGTCGAAACTTATTTATTGCCCAGATGACTGCGAGGCACTCTTTTTCAGTAGCAGAGTAGTTTGCCTCAGCTTTTGAGAGTTTGCGGCTGGCATAGGCTAACACTTTCTCTTGACCATTTTGCCACTGGACCAGGATGGCGCCGAGGCCGACATTGCTGGCATCGGTATGGACTTCAGTGTCAGCCGTCTCATCAAAATGGGCAAGTATTGGGGAACCCTGTAGCCGTTTTCTTAATTCATCAAAAGCTTTCTGTTGTTCGCTTTCCCATGTGAAGGGCACGTCGTTTTTCGTTAGTTTTGTAAGAGGTTCCGCAATCTTTGAAAAGTTTTCCACAAATCGCCTATAGTAGGCACATAAACCCAAAAATCGACGCACTGACTTTTTGTCTTTGGGTGTAGGGAACCTCTGAACAGCGGCTGTCTTTTCTGGATCAGGACGAACACCGTCAGAACTAATGACATGTCCAAGGAATCTCAGCTCTTCGAAGCAGAAGTGGCATTTTTCGGGTTTGATTGTCAAGTTTGCTGACCGGATGGCTTGTAATACAGTGCGCAGTCGCTCTAGATGTTTGTCGAACGTTGCAGAGAATACCACCACGTCATCCAAATACACTAGGCATGACTGCCATTTCAATCCTGCGAGGACAGTGTCCATCATTCGCTGGAACGTCGCTGGCGCGGAACAGAGGCCGAATGGAAGCGCTTTGAATTCGTAGAGGCCATCTGGTGTTACGAATGCCGTTTTTTCACGGTCCCGCTGGTCTACCTCTATTTGCCAATATCCGCTTTTCAGATCCAAGGAGGAGAAAAACTTTGCGGATCGCAGCCGATCTAGTGTATCGTCAATACGTGGCAAGGGGTAGACATCTCAGTTTAGTTACACTGTTGAGTTTTCGGTAGTCGACACAGAATGTAAGCGTGTTGTCTTTCTTCTTAACGAGCACTACGGGGGACGCCCATGGACTATTCGAAGGCTGGATGACATCATCCGAAAGCATTTCCTCCACTTGCTTCTTAATGATTTCCCGTTCTTTCTGTGACACTCGATATGGATGCTGGCATATAGGCCTCGTGTCGTCTTGCGTTATAATTCTGTGTTTCGTAATTGACGTGCGCTGGACCTTCGAGGCAATTGAAAAGCAATCAGAGAATTCTTTTACTAAGGCGTAAATCTGTTTCTTTTGACTGTCCGGAAGGCTCTGGTTGACGGTCACGGATGTGTCGATGTTGCAGGCCACTGGTCGAGTGGTTGACGTGGTTAGGCTGCATAGTTCTGTCGCCATACAGAAGTCGTGTAAATAGGCAATAGCCGTGCCTTGAGCGATGTGTTGAAGTTCATTGGAGAAATTCGTAAGTAGGACATCTGCACGGCCATTCGTCAAGTGAATAAGACCCCGAGCTACGCAGACACCTTTCTTCAAAAACAGCCCTACATTTGTATCCGCTATGCCTTCGCGGTTGTAAGATGCGTCATTCTCTACGAGCACCATTATGCTGCAGCGTGGTGGCACAGTTACGTCATCATGAACAACGCGTAGAGCAGTTAGGCGTCCCTCAGATTCCTCTACAGGTATAGCTCGTTCTGTCGAAAACGACACGCTGGACCTACGCAGGTTAATTACGGCGCCATTAGCTCGCAAAAAATCCATTCCTATAATGAGGTCTCTCGAACATTCTGGTAGCACAATGAAATCGGCAACGTAAATAAAGCCCCGTATTTCAAGTCTTGCGGTGCATCTGCCAAGGGGCGTAATAATGTGACCACCTGCCGTGCGTATCTGCGATCCACTCCACTGTGTCACAACTTTGTTTAGCTTCTTCACCATCTTGTGACTTATCACTGAATAATCAGCACCGGTGTCGACTAAGGCATTCAGCTCCCATCCTTCTATTCTCAACCGCAAATCTGAAGTAACGCCTTCGTGGTTGCACCGATTTACCGGAAATACACCGTCGTCGCCCTCAAGCCATATTGGAGGATCTTCGTAATTGATGTTATCAGCGGCCTCACCTCCACAGGTCGCTTGCTTCAGTTTTCCGGGAGTGGACTTGGAGAGCGATGACCAGGCTGCCTTGAAGGTGCACGTGGGCTGGATGACCGGTAGCGCATAGGCGATGGTGACCGTGACCGACGTTGGCGTAGAGGTGGCGAGTTCTGGCGCGTGGCCAAGTACTCCTCAATCTCCGCTGGTCGCTCGCCGTTTCGGGGGCACGGTGCATACGACGGGAAGCCTCTTAATCCAGCCTGTCGGTAAGGGCAGAATCTGTACAAATGACCCGCTTCGCCACAATGGAAACAAAGAGGCCTGCGCTCGTGATCACGCCAGACGTCACTTTTCCTGGGCCTAGGATCCGCATAGCGATGCGTGCTACGTGCTCCTGGGGGCAGATAGGTAGCCGTTGGTTCCCGTGGACGAGGTGCGCTGCGTGCTGTAGATGGGAGAGGAGTCGCCGCCATCGCAACTGCTGCATTGTTGTGTACTGTGGGTTGTCGGAGAACTTCAGAGTACGTTCGGATAGGTCGAACTGGCTGCAGCTCACGCTCTGGTTCTCGTATGACCTGCCTCAGTTCGTCACGAACAACGTCTGTAACAGATAGTGCAGTTGAAGTCTGGGGCATTTGCAGTCTGCTCAGTTCTTCCCGAATAACTGATCTAATGAGCTCTCGCAGGGCTTCAACGTCGTTTCGCACGCCTCCAGAGAATAGCTGTGCAGATGCGCAGTTAACATTCCGGTTGTACTGCCGAGCGCGCTGTTCTAGTGTTCTTTCGATGGCCGTCGCTTCCGAATAAAACTCAGCAACAGTGCTTGGAGGGTTGCGGACGAGAACGGCGAACAGCTCTTGCTTTACTCCGCGCATAAGATGGCGCACCTTCTTATCTTCAGCCATGTTGTAATCCGCACGCTTAAACAGACGGACCATGTCCTCAATGTACATGGCAGCACTCTCGTTTGTGAGCTGGTTCCTGGATTGAAGAGCAGCTTCCGCTTTTTCTTTTCGGTCTACGTTCGCGAACGTAGCCACCGCTTGTCGTCGAAATACCTCCCAGGTAGACACCGAGGTTTCATGGTTTTCAAACCATGTCTTTGCGAAGTCTTCCAGGGCAAAGTATACGCGACGGAGCTTCTCTCTTTCGTCCCATTCATTCAAGCGCGCCACTCTCTCGAACAGGTCCAGCCAATCTTCAACATCCTCGTACGAGTCGCCGTGGAATACTGGCGGCTGGTGCGGTTGGCTAATGAACACTTGTGCTGGTGTTACCTGGGTAGTCATTGTGGTGGCATCCATTGTTTGAATTCCCCTTGGTGAGAAGTGAAGAGGACCGAACTCAGGTGAGTCACCTCGAAGACGGCGACTTGCCCTCTGGTGTACAGGAAGTCACTTCCACGGGGTTGATAGGCTGGTCGTCGGGGCTACGCTGTCTTGAGCTCGCGGGGCTTCGATTCATAACCCAGCAACTCCACCAGAAATGTAGCGATGCTGAGGCAGACAGGCTAAAAAACAAGCAACTTTATTAGGGCGAACTTGTGCCCACAAGCCTAATGACTATCGTCGTCGAGTCCGAGTAGACGAGAGGCACAGATTCAAAAAAACTTCCTCTTCCTTGTTGTTGGAGCGCCCGAACGCGTGACGCATGCCAGCCGGGTCTTGCTGGTGCTCTTGCCATGATGATTGCGGCGGCTACTTGGACGTGGCTAACCTGTCGCGGCAATATCTTTGCGGAGAGAGTTGACGGTGAAATATTATTTCGGCTTTTTGTGAGAATGAGAAATGGATTTAACATGCGCCACGTTGTTATAAGCCATCACATGCAACTCTCCGGCGCACATTAGGCCACTGTGTTCTACATCCGGCATCTTGTGCGAACTTCGCTACTTTAATTCACCTAAATTAGCTATAGTTGTTTTGGTCAGAGACTTCATTTTTTTTCTTTCAATAGGTCGAGGAGCACGGGACTAAAAGCTCGAGGGATTGACAAAGTACTGACCCAGTAACAAGCTGGCAAAGCAGGAATGCACGACAGACATTAATACATGTAGAATAAAAAATAAACTTTACAAGTACAAAATGACACCAAGTACGAATACAAAAGTTATGAAACAAAGCTCCACAAATAGAGAGTGAGGGAATACATATGTATCATGACTTGGCATGAACATGAAAAGCAAAAATCAGTAAGTAGAGTGACCAAAGTTCCGGGAGATCTACTATTCGGGAAAGAGAATTAGCTGGGCGAAACATCTATTGTGACGATTTTGATTATTTAGAATTTTATATATCCACAGCAGTACAGTTTGGTATTAATTGTAAGTAATTAATTACACATAATATTACAATGAAGTGTCAGAAATAATCAGGATCAAAACTATACATTGATACACAGAGACATCAGAGTAAAAGATACAGTACAGTAATAAGAATCTTTTAAAAAATGCGCAAGACAGCTAATCGTAGCGACGTTTTTTGCAATATTTAAATAGATTCATTGGAAATTCTCAATGGCAGATTAAAGGACAAAGTGTCAGTGTCTTCGTGGTTTAAGGTTATTAATAGGTAAGGTAGCCTGTAGGACAATGTTCATCCTAAATGCTGCTAGGAATAGGTAAAATCCACATTTAATTCTTCGTGCCTAGTGAGACAAACACTTGGGTTTAAGTTTATCTTAGCAAGATAAATTACGGTACTACAACCATGTTTAACCAATGCTTTATGACATGTCAGTTATAAATACGAGGTTTATTAGAATGATATTCTGGCTACCGCAGCGCGGGCGCATTGATTCAAACTTCTGATCTTGGAGTGCAATCGCTAAAGAACCCGAGGTGGTCGAAATTTCCGGAGCCCCCCACTACGGCGTCTCTCATAATCATATGGTTGTTTTGGGACGTTAAACTAAACATATCAAAGCCTTTTCAAGAATAGTTTTCAGAGATGAGACTTTAAAGAGCTTAGGTGTCATGTACTGCCCTACACTTGCTCGATCAAAATCATTTTCCGAAAACAGGTCACCACCTCATAGCGTGGGAGCAATTTTTTTGGAGAGCGGCACGTGCTGTCTCGTTTGTCTCATCCGCAAGGTTACCCGCGCCGGTGCATGCAGCACCCCAAGCGGCATCGGCGCGCTTTGGGGACCGGTTTTGGTGGCCGCTTTTCACACCTCCTCATTCTAGCCACCCTACCAGGGGTGGGGAACTCTAAGGGCCCATAGATGCCGCTTACGTTGTCATCATCATCATCAGCCTGACTATGCCCACTGCAGGACAAAGGCCCCTCCCATGTGCCACCTGCCAAGTGGGTCCTGTGCTTTCTGCTTCTACTTTATACCCGAAAACTTTCTAATCTCATCTGAACACTTAAATTTCTGTCTCCCTCTCACCTGCTTGTCTTCTCTGTGAATCTAGTCAGTTACCCTCTATGACCAGCCGTCATAGTTACCCTCAATGACCAGCGGTCATCCTGTTTAGGCTACGTGCCCGGGCCCATGTCCATTTCTTCTTCTTGGTTTCGACTGTGATATTTTTGACTCCGGTTTGTTCCCTGACCCACCCTGCTCTCTTCTTGTCTCTTAAGGTTACATGTGCTCTAATTATAATAAATTCCAAATAATATGTATTTTACAGGCTATGACTTGTATTTTTCTGAGAGTCAAATTTTGCTACTACTCAAAGTAGTTTTGACTTTCCATAAACGGAAAAAAAAAACGAAAATGGCATTTGCATGAAGGCTCTATTTCAATTAAAAAAAATACTGTGCAGGTTAGTTAGGTCATGATAAATATGCCCCTTTTTTTTCTTATGTCATATATCTTATTGAAATTTGGTATGAAATTATTCGACCAAAAATTCAAATTCGCTTCGAATCTAAAATTCACCATTCGCACAAGCCTAAACATTTGGAGTCACTCCCTCATTTTTTTCTGAGAAAGGAACTTGTTGAACAACCATAACAGTGAAGTACTGTTGATCCTTCGCCCGTTATTCCATGAGCCGCCCGATGAACAACAATGGTGCACTGCACCCCTTGGACAGCGCACGTGCGGAGACAGCTCTCAAACTATGTGGTGATGCGGTCAGCAGCGATGCAGTGACTTTAATGCATGATTGAAATACAAAATGTTTTGATATCAGTGCTTAGAGCTGTGCTAAAATTATCTGCAGCTATTGGTCTCTGCAAACCACAAATAAAAAATAGGTGTTTCATTGTGTTGGAGGTCCCCTTTAAGAGTCTCCGCATGATGTGCAGGCGGTGCGGGCAGACCCTTCAAATATGGAGCTGCGCTTCGAGCTGTGCTCGCTGTATGAGCAAGTGGGCAACCAGCAGAGGGCTCTTGCTTGCTGCACAGCATTGGTCCAGCAGATGGGGCATGGGGACGCCTGCCTGAAGCTCTCTCGGGAACTTGCCAAGGTGGGAGTTCCTAAGTGAACTTGTGAAAGGTCCGGCTGTTAAAATTGAATGTTTGTACAAGTTAACGTTGCGTGTTGTCCTGAGTGATGATATTATGCAAATGCTTTCCCTGCTAAGCCTCAATCGCAGCCACACTTTAGCGGCAAAAGCTCAGTGCACAATTACGGCCAGTGGGGTTTTTTATTGAAAACTAACGAATGGTTTGCACTTAGGGGTGAATTCCTGACAGGTATTCGACACATTCACAAAAGTTTGCTTTATGAGCATAGAACATCTGATAAGAAAACTGGCAGGCCTTCAGAGTTATCTTGAATGTTGCTATGCCTATTTGAACAGCAACATAAAAACTGTTAATTTCCTTTCTTTCCTGCCATTTAACAGTTTCTTTGCATTTGATTCATGGCCAAAACATTGTCACGGATTTCGTGGTGCGTGGCCCTGCGCGATGGACTCAGTCGGACTCGAAAGATGAACAAACATTTATCGAAGAAAACAAATGGCACTCAAAAATATATGCAAATCTACAAGACCACACAAACAACTGTAGACTAATGAAATTAACCACAAATTGGACTCGTGACTAAACGATCCTAATTAATGTCCTAACACTTAATTGTCCTAATTAATGTCTTGACTGTCGCCTTATTTCTTATAGCAGTTCAGGCAGGCCTACATGATGCGCTGCCTTGGCTAGCTCGTTGCCAAAGTCCAGTCTGTCAGAGATGTTGACGTCCTCTCCGCCGCTCGATGCGTCCATCGGCACCTGTGCGTGCAAGTCATCGTTGCTGACACTCGTAGGTCCCTGTTGGGCTGCTGGTACTGGTGACTGCTTTACACGGCGTGGTGTTTGGTTGTTGACGTGGCACCCTGGAGATTGTCTAGGGTGGCTTCACTTCCAAAAGGGAGCTTTCGCCGGGAACGCTCGTCCTCACTGGGCACGGCGGCTGCATCTCCGAGGAGCCTCTTTTTGATTATTGCCAATTTCAATGGCCACCTTGTGATGCCCGCATCTCAGGCAGCTGACCCAATGCCTGTCACTTCTGTTGCCGGTGCGTGTTGACGATGCGACCTTCCGCCACCGAGCTCCCTGAGACAATGCTAGCTCATGACCTCCTCCTCCTTCAACTCGATGCTTGTGCCTCGAGTTTTCGAACATTCAAAGCACGCCTCTTCGAACGCTGGTCGTCTTCATCATCTTTCAACCTCACGTTTTTCACTCATGACAAAAACATCTTTCTAGATGGTGCAAAGACTTGCATCCTGCCGTGCTTTCTGGGCAACGGCCACCATTCTTCAATGCCGTGCTTTTTGTTTCTTGATACATGTCATTGCCGCTATGCAATAATGACACAGGGGATGTAGGTAGTTTAAAGCACTCACACTTCGGTTGTTTTGTTAATGTATCATGCTTTGCTAGCTTTACTTAGTTGCAAAACTCACTGTAACTGCAAGTTGAAACTGCAAGGTTAAAACTGCAAGGTAACTGCAAGGTTAAAAGAAAAATTGCCACATCCATACGCTGGCTCACATTGTGGTGGCGCTTTTATGTAATGAGAAACTGTACAACACACCACGTGCTGAGTCGAGCGATGGCACATGCGACATCAGATTCAGTCCAGGCCCAGACTGATTACGCTGAGGACCATGGAAAGCAAATGCTATTTGCATGAAACTGGGGCTTCAAGGTTTCTAGAATGTTATTTTAACAGTGCTTATCAACTTCGCATTTTCTTATATTGTTCCTCCGAAAAGGCGTTCTTACGAGCTCATTCTCACCTCCATCATTTGGCTTCCCGTCATGAACCATCAACAGTGAGTCGAGATCAAGTGCCCATTGCTGGCAGTGATAGCGTCATCCGCACACACTCATGCACATGCATACACACACACAAACACATGCATAAACACACACTTGCATACACACATGTACATGCACACACACACACAAACCACTTTCATTTACAGTAGGCTCCCTATAGTTTAATCTTGAAAGTCTCGGGTCTCTCAATGAGAGCGCTGCTCTCGGAGCGAACGGACACTGCAGACGCGGTAGGACCAAAGCAAACAACATTTATTGATTCAATTACTTTTAGAACGACAATATCGCCAGCCGAATGAAAATACATCAGTTGTAATCAACACAAACCTTACACAATATTCCACAACAGTCAACAACATAACAAATTTAAGGCGGTGTTGCCAACGCTCGACACATCACGAGGGTCTACAGAAGACAACCTGCGATGCTGTCCACCGTGGACTCGCTGCAAGAGACAATCATTCGTGCTAACTGCCACGCGCCTAAGAGAGTCTCCAATGGGCCATGTGACGCTACCCAGGTGTCACTGCTAGTGCTACCGCACTAATCAGAATGATGATAATAGTGGTAAACGCTCGTGAGCACAACGCCACCTACCGCTCGGTAGTTGTGAATTCTAAATGCGGCCTATGCCCAAACGAAACACGTGTGTGCCACGAGATGCTAACGACTTTACTGGGGTTGTTAGCACCCCACAAGGGGACCCTGGGATATTGTACAAATTATGTTATTAAAATGATCCAGTGCAACGTATCAACTAGTGTTGTAATGTTTATTATTTCTCGGGGCCACAGCAATGTCAGAGGCAGCTCTGCCAGGAAACTTGTTAAATGTCGGCGATCATACTGGTGCTCCTGAACATCCAGCACTTCCATGTTTGCGTATATAAAGGTCACCCACCTCTTGTGCTTTCTCAGATGCTCACTCTCTCACCGGAACACGAATTGGCCTTCTTTCTCGCGGTAACTGTTGAGCCTCCTTACTAGGCGCTGACCCTCGGACTCCAGCAGCTGCTGCACACCTGATCACTGCAGTGGTCGGACATGTAAATCAGCAGAGGATACTAAAAACTTTTGTACTTGAAACAAGCCGCTATGGAGAACTGAACCTTAGAACGTTCAGCACCAGGACCTTATCAGGCAACGCTAGGCCGGCAGAGTCACTTCAGGAGCTGGAATACATTAACTGGGCTATTATTAGCCTTAGCAAAGTTAAAGGAACTTGGACAGCATAAACCTTACTAAATAGCGGACATGTCGTGTGCTATAGAGAACTTCCATAAAGGAGAGAATGGGATGTTAGATTTTAGTTCACAAAGACCAGGCAGGCTACATTCAAGAGTTCTATAGTATCAACGAAAGGGTAGCAAGCCTCATTATGAAACTAAACTAGCGATACTAACTCAAATTGGTGGAGGTGTACGCCGCAACATCCAGTCATGACAGCCGAGAAGTAGAGCAGCAATACGAGGATATTGAACTAGCAATGAAACAAGGGCACACGCAGTACACCATAATTATGGGAGCCTTCAGTGCAAAACTAGAAACAACACAAAATGGGGAAAAGGCAGTTGGTATTGACTTTAGAAAAGAAAGGCATTAGTGAAATTTGCAAAGCAGAACAGGTTTTGCATAATGAACACTTTTTTCCAAAAGCGTAAAATTAACAAGTGTACATGGAAAAGCCCTAGCGGGCAGGCAAAAAATTTAATGGATATATTCCATGTGGAAACCCAGGCATAACACAGAACACTGATGTCATCAACTAGGTGAAGTACAGTGACACTGGGTTTTAAGGGCGAAAATAATCGTTAATCTGAGAAGATCTCGAGCAAGATTAGCTATGAAAAGGCAACCCAACTGTAGATGTAGTAAAAATGAAATTGGAAGATTTTAAGCTTACGATTGATAGAAAATACGCAGCTTTAAGATAAGAGGATAACGCTGACATCAAAGAGGGAAATGAAGCAGTAACTACTAGAAGGAGCTATCGAAGCCAAGAGAATAACTAGGCAAGATTTCACAATCCGCTAAAAACTTGATAAAAAAACGGCAGCACATGTTGCAGACTAACTCCATATATAAAATAAAGTTTGCTGAGCTGACAAAGCTTATCAACTAGAGGAAAGTCCATAATATAAGAAACTAGAAGATCAAACCGGCACCAAAACCTAAATAAAGAGAATTTTATAGGAAAAATAATAAAATGTCCATTTTCAA
The DNA here is from genome assembly GCA_013436015.1 of Rhipicephalus annulatus. Lineage (NCBI taxonomy): Eukaryota > Metazoa > Arthropoda > Arachnida > Ixodida > Ixodidae > Rhipicephalus > Rhipicephalus annulatus. The sequence goes on along the minus strand of WOVY01010267.1, from coordinate 99,168 downwards.
GGGCACACAGGGAAATATTAAGAACTTCAGTGACATAGTTCAAGTGTCTGAACTGAATGCTGAACTACTATATAGTTTGAAAATAAGTCATCGAACCTCGAGCGGAAATAGTGATGAGCAAGATACGAAAGTTCCACATGTGAGATTAGGAAGGCCATATGCGATATGCCATGAGGAAAGGCAGCTGGGAATTACTGAATAACAGTCCATCTAATTAAAAGCTCAGGAGAATTTACTCTATAGAACTTAGCTGCGCTTTATACTCAGTGCCTTTAAATTGCAACTGTTCCAGCGAGTTAGAAAAATGCCAACATTATGTGAATACTTAAAGGAGGAGACATCAAAGATCTGTTGGCCCATCAGTTTATCCTTTAGTGATGTGAGATATTTATGAACGTAATCTCGAACAGAATACATGGAAAACTTGACTTCAACCAATTCAAAGAACAAGCTGGGTTCAGGAAAGGCTGCTTCACCACGTATCGCATTCATGTGATAAATCAGGCAATGAAAAAAGCTGCTGAATACACCAAACTTCTTTACTTAGCCTTGATAGTCTACAAAAAGGCATTAGACTCGGTAGAGATATATGCAAGTTTTAAAAGCATTAAATCAACAAGGAGTACCTAAATCCTATGTCAATACCTTAGCCAACATCTACATAAACTCTGCTGCTGCTTAACACTGGACAATTAAAGTGATAAAATTGTAATCAACAAAGTAAGTACAAAAAACGGTAGGAAGGGGAAGATAAAAGCTTCCGATGGAAAATTCGTAAACAGGAGTTGCGTCAAGCCGACGTTTCGGAAAGCAGACATGTCTTCCTCAAGGTTGGAACAGAACTGATTTTTTTAGCGCTAGCGTGTCTACGCTTCATACCGTCTTCTCCATCCTTACAAAGGAGGGGGAGGGGTAACAATAAAAATGGCGGTGTGAGAGAGTGAGAGAGAGGGTACTATGACGAATCGTATGAATGAAAAACGAACAGGTATTCCGTGATTAAAGAGAAAAAAAGAAAGCTGTGAGGAGGTAAGATTGTACATATGTTACCAAGTCCCAGTTGTCGAACCCGTTGTCAGAATTTAACAATGACAGGTTTGAAATTCCTAGATGAAAGGCATAACTCGCAGTGGTTTTCTTGGTGTATGTATTATACCGAATAGATTCCAGAGCCCCTTTAAAAATGTTTGTACCAACTGGCTGGAGTGTATTGAACTTATGAATAAAGTATGACTCTGTATGTTTTCCGTCTGTTGCGGACCAAAAGTTTCACTCAAGTACGTACAGCTTGAGGTCGTCGAAGTTGTGTTCTGCTACATTAAAATGCTGTGCCACTGCTTTCGGTAATTTCTTTGCTGTGTCTGTGCGATGTTTAATCTAACATTAACAGGATGCCCTGTTTTCTCAATGTACTGTTTTAGACAATATGAACACTTGATCATCTACATAATGTTATCACTTGTGCAGGTAAAACTAGATTTTATATGATGGACATAATCCGGTCCTTTCAACTATTATGTCATCTTGAAGTTGTTTTCATGTCTTGCATCATGGACAGGAGCAACATGTTATTCGTGCTGTAGAATGAGGGTTTACGGTAGTTTGGATGCACTAACATGTCCTTAAAATTCCTATTGCGGCGATACACCACCTTTGGTACTTTGGGAAACGCTTTTCTAAGGCGCTCGTTACATGCCAGTATTGGAAAATACTAATGAAGGATATTATGTATGTTTAGAAGTGCATTTGAGTACAGTCGAATCTCATAAATTTAAAGACGCTAAATTCGAGCTGGCGCTGTGGTCCCGTCAAAGCTATATGTATTCCAATGGGTGAAAATGCCATGTAATTTGAAGGCGCAGGCACTGGCGATGGTTAATTCCAATACACCGCACTCCGAAAATGATGGCAGCACCACGGCCAATCTCATGGCTGGCACCTTTGACACCTCGACGCTGTGCACAAAGAAGGAAAAGAAGAAAAGGGAAGAAAAGGCTGTGGCGGAAATCTTGCTCTCTCTCACTACTTCATCAGGTATTGATAACATTAACTCTAAAATATTGAAGAACACCACAGATATTTCCAGCCGCTTCCTCTGTCTCCTATTTAACCAGTCGCTATCATCAGGCGAACTGCCCAAGGATTGGAAGATTCGTAAGGTGATTCCCGTATTTAAGTCCGGTGACAGGCACTCGCCCCGTAATTATCGACCCATTTCACTTACATGCATCTCTTGCAAACTACTAGAACATATCGTGGCTTCTCATATCTACGATCACCTTGAATCGCACAACTTCTTCTTCTCCCATCAGCATGGCTTTAGAAAAGGCTACTCATGTGACACCCAGTTATTCGAATTCACGACTGACCTTCACTTTAATATGAACGCTAACGAACAAACTGATTGTCTCTTCCTTGATTTCGCCAAGGCATTCGATACTGTCCCTCATTGTCGTTTAATCTCTAAATTGGCCGCACTCCGTATTGATTCATTAATCCTGTCTTGGCTACGAAGCTTCCTGTCTTCACGTCAGCAGCTTACGGTGATCAACGACATTTCATCTAACCTTTGCGACGTCACATCCGGTGTTCCCCAAGGCAGTGTAATAGGTCCGTTACTTTTTCTAATATACATTAATGATTTGCCCGATAACCTTTCATCCACAGTTAGGCTGTTCGCTGACGATTGCGCCATATACCGCAACATTAAATGTTTTAATGGTCATTCCGCTCTCCAAAATGACCTTGACCTAACCTTCCGGTGGTGCGAAACTTGGCAGATGTCCCTTAACGCCTCTAAATGCAAGTTAATCTCGTTCACTCGAAAGCATAACAATTCAGCATTTCACTATAAGATTAATAATGCCGTTGTGTCAGCTACACCATCTTACAAATATTTAGGCGTTCACCTTACATCGGATCTATCCTGGACTACGCATATAGCAGCTGTCTCATCGAAAGCATCTCAATCTCTCGGATATCTCCGCAGAAACTTGCGCAACGCTCCTTCTAACATACGCGCATTATCATATATTACTTATGTTCGCCCACAGCTAGAGTATGCATCATCCACATGGTCACCATATCAAGATTACTTGGTACGTATGTTGGAAGCCGTCCAGAATAGGGCAGCGAGATTCATCTCCGGAAACTACGACTATCATTCAAGTATTACCCTAATAAAACAAGACCTTGCATTTCAGTCACTAGAAATACGCCGCAACATTGCTCTTTTATGTCTGTTTCATAGGTACATTTATAGTAACGAAATTCACTGTTTGCCACTTTATTCTCCTGCGCGCACTTCCCAGCGCATTCACAATGCCCGTAGTTTTATGCGCATTCATGGTCACACGCAGGCATTTAACTTATCATCACTACCTCGAGCCATTGCATATTGGAACGGTCTTCCCGATCATGTTGTATCCATTTGTAACCGTGAAATCTTTCGTGACAACCTGAATTCGTTGCACTCTAGCATTGTATAACGCTGTTGCACCTTGATTTTTGATTTTTGTAAACTTTTATATATGTATATATTTTTTCGTCTGCTTTTCTCCTTTATTGTTATTTCGTTTGTATACTGATGCCCCCCTTACTCAATGCCCTTCAGTGGGCCTGTAAGGTATTTTGAATAAATAAATAAAAAAATGCCGATCTGCGACGTGCTTGTGCCATGCTTCTCCTTTTTTCGTCCCTGCCACGTGGAGACCTTTCTCCTTTCAATGCTGTGTGCAAAGAGAGAGACAAAAAAAAAAAAAAACCTGTTGTGGAGTGTTGGCTCTCCCTCGAATGCCAATGTGCGACGTGCCGGTATCGTGTTTCCTTCTATCTCATCCCTGCCAAGTAGAGACCCTTGTCTTCTGAACGTCGCGCACGAAGAGAGCAAAAAAAAAAAAAAAAAAAAAGAAGAAGAAGAAGAAGCTGCCGCGAAGTCTTGGTTCTTTTTCAAATGCCGATCTGCTTCTCTCTGCGTGGACACGCTCCTCCTTTCTCGTCATATGCTGGCCATGCTCCGGCTGCGAAGCAGAGGGTAGCAGTGGAGACGCAGTCGTTGCCATCGTCTTTAGAGAGTGTTGGTGCTGGACATTGCCGCTGAACATTGGCAATTTCTCTTGCCAGGAGAATGCTGAAGCTGAAGTAGAAATGCTTGGCAAACTCCATGCGAAATTGATTGACTCGCTGCAAGGCAAACATGTTCAGTCGTGCATCACCGGTTACTTCAATCAATGATGGATGTCCTGTGATTTATGAATAAATGTAAGTCTTCTGTAACTTCCCCCTCGTGTGTGAGCTCAATGCACATGTGCCACTGCATGGTGAGCCCTCCGTTCATTTAGCTTTCATTAATTCAAACTTCTTGTGATTCGAACAGATTTTCGGGCCCCTTCGAGTTCGAATTATCGAGATTCGACCGTATTTTGTTATAAATGCTGGTGGCTGTTTGGGTTGTGCTACGGGGTTTTTTAAGGGGAGACGCTCCTCGAAAAAGTTTTTTTTTTATTTCTAGTAATAGAGACTTGAAAAGTTTGTTATTAGTATAGTTTTTCATGGAGATTTCAAATATGCAATCATTTTTTGTGTGGCTGCTATAATTATTGAGTTATGCCATAAACAATAGCAAAAAGTTACATTTTTTGCGGGCACTCTTTTATGTACTAAACTTTCAGTAAAAGCACTGTGTCTGATCTTATTTGACTCTTGGTAGATTGAAAAGTGCAAATATCTATATACTAGATATGTCACAGAAATATTGGAACCAAGAAACAAAAAATTGTATTGAATGACTTATTATTTTCAATCTCTCTTGAAACAATAAGCTATATTTTCACAACTAATGCTGGTAGGAATTGCAATTCAGAGTAGATATTTGCATTCTGCATGTGTTGAAGAATATGTGTGCCAAGTTTCGTTACTATACAATGAATATAAGTTTCTAAAAGGCTGCCCGGAAAACGTGAAACTGTCAGAAAAAATGAAAATGAGAAAAACAAGTTTGAAAGTTCGCAAAGTTGGCATTTATTAGGAAATCATTCTTTTTGCATCAAATTGGGGCACAATGAAAAGTACCTTGCCTTGAATGCACTGCAAGTGTCTAGAAGTCCCCTGCACCATAGCTTGGTCTTTCACGGCTCTTGCGGTCAGTGTCCTCAACATGAGCTCTCTTCGCTGTGTTGAGACGGTGTGCCCTCGCTTCTGCAGTTTGCTTCAGGTTCATCTTCCTGATGCGCATGATGTCACAGTGGTCACCATGTGTGGCCAGATCTTGTGAGGGGAGAATTCCAATGCCTTCGAGCATTTCTTCAAAGCCCCTGTGGCCTTTGTTGTACCAGAGTACAGCAAGAGCGGTGGCTGTCTCCACAGTTGTTCTGGAGGCGAACTTTGTTTTTGGACATAGCAGCCATATCTTGCTGTTCAGCAATTCGGCTGCATTCTGTGTCTTGCCATGAAGGCACCGAATAAGGAGTTTCTCCTCTGTAAGGCGCTTGTAGATAGGCATAATTGCCAATCCTTGAGCCTTCCTCAACAGTGGGGTGTGGCGTGGTGCAGGCTCCCCCAGTGCTTCCGCACGCTTCTGCTTGCACCACGAATTTGGTCCCGCGGGGCAAAAGTTGTGGCTACTGGCACCATCACTGGAGCAGCAATGAAAATACGATGCCTATATGGCAGTGTACATATTTCGGACACTGTCCTTGTTGCTCGTGATGGCGATCTTGTAATATGTTTGTAGTTTTATTATTGTCGCATCTTTCAGTTTTTCGCCTTGTGGCAGTGGCGTTGCCAATTTCCGTAGGGCAGTTCCCAAGCGCTTTGCAACGTGGTTCGTGCACTCTTCTTTGTCAATGGGGGTGTCACAGTATACATTTGCCTCGCAGACTGCAGTGTAGGCCTTGCTGTCACCATCACTTAGGAAGCTGGTGAATCGCAGTGGAGTTTCATAAGACAAGGTCCTCTGCCATATATTGACAGCTGCCGCAGGTTCCATTGCATGGGATGAGCAGTCAGTGTTTTTTTGGCAAACTGGAAGATGAAAAGCTCGCCATATCTCTTCATCCTCCCCAAGGTCCCTGTGTATACTGCAAGCATGGCAGTAGTTCGAAAGAACTTCAAAATCGAGGCAGAGCCCCGTGTCCAGGGACACGACTGTGCCCACTCCATTGTGGCTTTTATGACCTCTTTTCTGCCAGGTGCCATCAAACATGACTGGCACATCTGTGCCGCCGACTGCGTCCTTCGTGATGTTTCGTGCCTGGTGCAAGTTTTTGCTCACTGCCGTCATCGCCGCACCATGGAGCTTCTTGCAAATGCCGTTGAATGTCTTGTGATGCATCGGGCTCGGAAGACCGAGAATCGCACAAAATCGTGAAAGTTGGTCGTGGCCTGCGCCTATAGCGCGTGCTGCCAGAACTGCCTTCACGTTTACAGCAAAGCTGTCACGCGAGCTGCCTCTGTCAAAACGAGCGCTCGTTCCTTGGTCCCCGGCCGAAGCAGTACGTCTCGACGTGTGCGTGAACGAAAGTGCAGATTCAGGGCAATCAGAATTTTGACAGCACAGTTCGAGGAATGCCGAAAGTCCTTTGCGCTTTCCAGCTGCCTCTCGCATGCCGAGCTTCCGTTGGCGGCAGGTTGGGCGTTGCGCACCCGCCACAAGTGCCGTCAGCGCATCGATTTCGCAAAGCAGCATGTTCCCAGTAGCAGCATCTACCGGTCTACGTTCACTCTCGAAGAATCCAATCTTCCTTTGGGATGCACTGACGAATTCCACGGCAGCGGCTATTTCACAACCACTGTCGCAGGGTTCGGTGACGGTGTTAGGCCTATCTGAAGTCGGAGCGTCGGGGCGTTGGTCGGGGGCGACATCGTCGTTCGCTGTCGCTTTGCGAAGCGTCCGACGCCGTTTCCCTCGATACTTGTGGCGAGTTCTGAACTTTCGATTATCTGAACTGCACTTCTTAGGGCTTGCCATGACGCAAAAATGCAGAGAAACGCAGAAAAACTCGATTGCGACGTCCGAGGCTTCGCTCTTTTGCCGGAGAGATAGGAGGGGGAGGAGCGTGGAGTGCACCGCTGTCCAATGGCGACCTCGCGCTGTGTGCCGCGATATTCAAAACGCGTGCCGTACGCGTTGTTTTTCTCGTTTTTGGTTTATTCTGCGTGAAGGCACGAGACTGGCTACTAGTGGATAATGAAGGATACGGCCTTCGCAGCATGCGTGCACGATTGCAAATGGCGGCCAACGCGTTGTTTCGCGACACGACGACGCGAACTTCGCCGTTTTTCGCGACTTTCGCGCATTTCTCGCGTCACCGCTGCCCACTTGGAAGCATTTTTTGATAATTTCTCGTGCGAATTTCAGCTTGATATTTTCAGAAGTAATAGATTATAGTCTAAGGATGCCAATACAGCCGGAAAAAAAAAAAGCGAAAATTTTCCGGAAAACTGCGACTTTTCGACCCGCGTCTCCCCTTAAAGACGACAATCTTTCTTGGGGACCTTCGACGCAAAAATTTTAGTTCGTCTGTCTGTCTGTCTGTCTGTCTGTCTGTATGTATGTATGTCTATACATTTGTCTGTCTGTCCTCTCTTAACGGCATCGGGTACTTGAAACGGCCGACCCCATCCGCAGCGCCCACCAATGTTGCTCAAGGTTTAGCGTTCCTGCTTGTGCAATTCTCAATTAATAAGCAATTATTGCACATGTCTGGGACATCATAACAACACGTATATATTCTGCATGTGCTCCTTTTACTAGAAAAGGCATACATAAGTACCTTAAGGACCGTAGCGCTTGTCACGCTGCGCTGACCATGCGACGCTTGCACGAAAAGACGAGTGTTTCCAACGCTTTGCTAAGACGAGACTGTGGTGGCACCTACCCGTCGTCTTGCCTTCTACACCTAATTACCTCTGAGACGGGTGTGCACACTCGTCTCAGAGCACCGTGCTTCGTTTTCCGAAAAAACTGCCAGATGGCGCTCATGTCTCACGTGTGACCATCTTGCGTCTGTTGCAAAGAACTGTTGCAAAGATTTACTTTTTAATTACTACTTACTTTTTAATTACTACAGTAAGATAATTAGCATGTCATACTGAGTACCACTTTAGAAATATATGTGGTGTATCAGAACATCAAAATTATTATTAGGTTATGCACTTCAGATGAGCTCAACACGATATTAGAAAGAGTAGGTAGATTGCTAACATGCAGAAAATGAAAGAATGATGTTATTATTGGTAGAAGCAAGGCAGATTTGAAGTAATTATTAAAAGCACTTGCTATAGCTTCCAGATTTGAGAAGGATTGGCAAACAAGAATAAGCAATGAGGATATAGACGATGCATATTCTTATTATTGTGTAAGCGCTTTAGATTCTTATGTAAGCGCTTTATGCGACGAGTGAGATGCATTATATCTTCATGGTAGCATCTGTGTCTTGGCTTCCATTTAACATATTTGTGTGGCACATACTTTGATAGGGCATTGCCACAAAATGTAAGAAGGAGTGCATATACATTGCAAAATTCGCTACAACATTCAAATTCTTCAAAAGATGAGGCTAAGGTGTCCAGTACAGAAGTGTCATCAACTTTAAGAAAGTTCAAAACAACTTTGATCTCAGGTCTTTGAGTAGAACATGCTAAGTTTGAAGCGACTTAAACAGTATATACGTCAGAAAACCCTTTGACAACCTCACATTTTACACCATGTGATAGGAGCTCCCAGTCTATCGAGCTCATAATGCACTTAGGCTGCAGCTCACTTTTCCATCTGATCTCGCCAAATTGTAAAACCCTAGTGTATGGGAATACGGCTACTTCCAGTAAAATAAGCAGGTTTCATACTGTGATATCATAGCGTGTAGAAGAGTACACGAGCTCTTCGCTGATGCCTGCTGAAACGGCGAAAGCGCTAGGGCGTGCTAGTACTCGCGACTGCACCCTTATATAGAAAGTTCACAGATACAGGTTGAGCCACGCAGCCTCCTACCGAAGTATCCCGTCATACTCCTTCGCCCAGCTAAAGACAGACAGGGCTTCCTTTCTGGTTGAGGAGCAATCGACGGTAGGCATCGCACGTGGAGTGATGTTATCGCATGCGTCCTCCATGCAATGGAGATAGGCAACTTATTTCATCTATGCTTCAGCAGTGTTTCTCGCGTGCTCGTGAGATTTTATCTGTGGGAACAGCATACAGTGTGCATACCAACGTGTTTTAGTTGGACTTTATACTGAACATGAAGGGGATGATGAAAGCCTGTAGACAATATTCATATAGTTCTCGCAATAAAAAAAAATATACAAAACCATTGAACAAGGCTGGCTCTTGTTATGGAGAGCTGTGTTGTCTTTGCGGCAAAAAATTCATCCGTTGGGAGAATGACATAATTCGGAGCCTTTTCCTTTGGTTTCGTTCTCGTCTACACTGCACTACACTCACTTTACTACAATTCCTACAGGCTCTCGACATTTATGTCTTCATAAAGCATGTGTGCAATGTGAGTGCTAAGCGTTGAGCCTTTCAGGATTTTGAACTTCTTGGCTACACTTTCCTTATTTCCACTTGCACAATCGAAAACTCACAAAATGCAGCGAAATCGCAATTTCAATACGCATGACAATTCTGAGATGCAAGGAAGAACGGGAGTGGCAGGGGGCGAATGCATGGCAAAGCAGGGTATAAAACAATTTACAACTCATATTTCTCGTATACGGACCATTCTAAAGTATGTGCCCTAGTCATGTCACATGAATTACTGTTCTAGCGTCACGAAGGGTGCCAAAAGAACGAGAATAGCCAAGAGAGAATACCACACTTTACTGTGTATCTTCAGAAGCTGTTTTAAGGCCCTTACATAGACAGCACACGTAAACACGAAAACAAGAGAGCAGTCACCGCAAATGTCGCTTTCAAAAATAATAAAGTTGCAGAAAAAAAGGTGAAGTGATGTACTTTATGCCCACATTCCCCGCTCGGGTAAAAATAAGACAAATAGCGACGTCCCTCAAATAATTACATGGTGGCGGCGGTGATGTGGTCTCTCTTAGAACTTCAACGGCGGTGCATACGGCGTGAGAGAAAACGGGTGGCGGCGGCAGCGCACAGCTCTAGTCAGTACATTTGTTACAGTAGATGAGCTCTGAGGGCAGCTTCGCTGCAATGCGAGTGTGGAATGAAGTGAAGTGTATTTAAATTATGAAGGGGGCACTGTAACGGTTAGTGCATCTCCAACTAGTGATTTTTCGATGTTGATGCATTATGCGAATTCCCATTGTGCAAATTTGAAGAAAGTGGGGAAGGTCCGTCAATACATTTGTGACCATAGCAGAGCATTAAAGGCAGCTTTGCAACACCAGAGTGCATTACAGTGAAGCATATTGTCTCGGGGGTCGTGACATGGACAAAGGGAACATACTGCAGGTCGAAGATGAAACTATTTATTTGAGTCCAACTTGTGGCCACGTAAAAAAAGTCACATTACAGCAAGACACTGGCACTGATAGTGGTACACAGTGTCGGTCGTTGATCGACTAATCAGCATTGAAGCGGGTTGGCATTTATACACGTGCCATCGAATATTCTGGCATTGTCGCTAGCAGCCACGTAGGTTCCAGAATAATGTCTAATGTTCGCGAAGTGGGTGTAATCTTAACAAAGCAATCTACTATGGTCTCGACGCTTCTCAAACAATGCCGGCTTGGTTTGTGCAGAACATAGTGTAACGAGGCAATAACATAACATCAGGACTTAATGTGGCATTAATCAAAATATTGTCACGGGGTCATGACATGGCCGAAGACTGGAGACATTATGTTGGGATTTACCTGTTTATTTGGGCGAACCTGTGCCTGGTAAACGAAAAGTCCGTTTACAGTAGCAATCTTGCACAGATAGCAGTGAACAGAGCGTCGGTTGTTGATCAACTGACAAGCGGCGAAGGGCGTTGGCATTTATAGACTTGCCATCGAATGTTCTAGGGTTAATGCTAGCGGTGACGTAGGTTCCAAAATAATCGGTGTAGTTCGTGGAGTGCACATGATCTTATCGAAATGATCTACTACAGTCCTAAATCTTCTCGAAGACTGCAGGTGCGGTTTGCACTGAGAATCATGTAGTGTATTGGGGCAATAATAAAACTTGCGAAAAGGAACTTGGCATTAACTCCTCTGAAAAAGGCATCGTCCCGGTGCTTTAACGGAAGAGGAAAGTACAACAATAATGCAAGAAAGAACACAGAGTAAGTTATGATATAGCAATAATACATAAAAAACACTGTTTCAGTTCTTTAACACGCATGAAACGGCCTGAGGCACGCCACATGGACGACTTCAGGTCAGGATCGGCGTCATTGCGAGTTCGTAATACCATAGGGTACAACCTTGTAGTCGAGTGGGCCGAGACGTCGAACCACCTTGTACGGTCCGAAGTACCGTCGCAGAAGCTTTTCACTGAGCCCACGTCTGCCTATAGCCGTCCACAACCAAACACGTTCGTCGGGCTGGTACTTCACGAAGCGTCGTTGAAGATTGCAACGACGGCTGTCGGTCGTCTTTTAATTCTTGATACAGAGGTGCACGAGTTGTCGGGCTTCTTCGGCGCGCTGAAGGTACTTACTCACATCGAGGTTTTCTTCATCAGTGACGTTGGGTAACATGGCGTCGAACGTCGTTGCCGGGCTCCTTCCGTAGACCAATTTGTATGGAGATATCTGCGTCGTCTTCTGCACCGCCGTGTTGTATGCGTAGGTCACGTACAAAAGAATGGCGTCCCGTGTCTTGTGTTCGACATCGATGTAGATTGCCAGCATGTCAGGGATGGTCCTGTTTAGCCGCTCGGTGAGGCCGTTGGTCTGTGGGTAGTACGCTGTCGTCCGGCGGTGGTCTGTCTGGCTGTATGCCAAGATCACTTGAGTTATGTCAGCAGTAAATGCCGTTCCTCTGTCGGTGATGAGGACCTCCGGGGCACCGTGATGTAGGACGATATTTACGACGAAAAACTTAGCTACTTCGGATGCACTGTCTTTGGGCAAGGCTTTTGTTTCGGCGTAGCGGGTGAGGTAGTCAGTAGCTACCACGATTCACTTATTTCCGAAAGTGGATGCCGGGAACGGCCCCAGTAGGTCCATGCCAATCTGCTGGAATGGTCGGCGAGGTGGTTCAATGGGCTGCAGAAATCCCGCTAGCATTGTCAACGGTGTCTTGCGTCGCTGGCAGTCCCGGCATGTCCTCACATAACGAGTGACGTCGGCGGTAAGACGTGGCCAGTAGTATCTTTCTTATATTCTCGCGAGTGTGCGGGATACACCGAGGTGCCCTGCCGTTGGATCGCTGTGCAGAGCCTGCAGAAGTTCTGGTCGCAGAGCTGAAGGCACCACAAGAAGACACTTGGCTTGGAGTGGTGAGAAGTTTTTCTTTTGGAGAAGACCGTTTCGCAGGAAGAACGATGCAAATGCGCGCTTAAATACCTTCGGTACTTCGGCAGTCCTTCCTACGAGTTATTCTATCAGGGCTCTAAGTTCCAGGTCGGCCCACTGTCGTTCAGCAAAGTTGTTGGCCGTTAGAAATCCCAAGAACTAGTCGTCATCCGGGTCGTCAGGCGGTGGTTGGTCGGCAGGCGCAAGAGAGAAACAGTCGGCGTTGGAGTGCTTCTTACCGGACTTGTTAATGATGGTAATGTCATATTCTTGGAAAAGTCTCAGGCTCCATCGTGCGAGGCAACCTGAAGGGTCCTTCAAGGTAGCTAGGCAACACAAGTCGTGGTGTTCACTCACAACTTTGAAGGGCCTGCCATAGATGTAGTGGCGAAATTTTGACGTAGCCCAGATGATGACGAGGCCCTTCTTTTTTGTTGTGAAATAACTGGCTTCTGCTTTGAATAGCGATCGTCTGGCATAACTAATAACCCGTTCGGGTCCGTCAGCCCTCTGCACAAGAACGGCGCTGAGACCTACGCTGCTTGCGTCAGTGTGTATTTCTGTCTCGGCGAATTGGCCAAAACGCGCAAGTAACAGAGGCATCTGGAGGCGATGTTTTAACTCCTGGAAAGCGTGTTCCTGCGGCTTTTCCCACTTGAACTCCATGTCGGTCATGGTAAGGTTAGTGAATGGATTGGTGATGCGGGCGAAGTTTCTGACGAACCGCCTCTAATAGGCGCACAAGCCCAGAAATTGGCGCACTGCCTTCTTGTCAGTGGGCAGCGGGAAGTTGGCGATGGCGGCTGTTTTCCGCGGATCGGGACGTACTCCAAACTTGCTTATCACGTGCCCCAGAAACAAGAGCTTCTCATACGCAAATCTGCACTTTTCTGGCTTCAGAGTGAGTCCGGACGTCTTGACGGCTGGAACTACAGCTTCAAGGAGCCGAAGATGCTTGTCGAAACTCGAGGAAAACACGACCACGTCGTCCAAGTACACAAGGCAAGGCTGCCACTTCAATCCTGCCAGTACGGTACCCATAACTCGTTGAAAAGTGGCAGGCACTGAGCAAAGACCAAAGGGCATCGCTTTAAACTCGAAGAGGCTGTTTGGTGTTATAAACGCCGTTTTCTCTCGGTCTCTTTCGTCGACTTCGATTTGCCAATAGCCAGTCTTGAGGTCCATTGACAAAAAGTGCTTGGCGTTATGGAGCCGATCCAGTGCGTCGTGTATTCGTGGAAGAGGATACACGTCCTTTTTTGTGATTTTGTTCGGGCGGCGATAAACGACGCAGAAACGTAGGGTTCCATCTTTTTTCTTCACGAACACCACGGGGGACGCCCAAGGACTCTTGGACGGCTGGATGATGTCATTCCGTAGCATTTCATCAACTTGTCTTTTTACGGCCTCTCATTCTCGCGTCGAAACCCTGTACAGAACCTGACGGAGTGGTCTAGCATTTTTCTCGGTTATGATGCGACGTTTTGTGATTGACGTCTGCCAAATTTTTTTACGACGACGACAAGCGATCCTCGTATTGCAGGAGCAGGGTCTTGAGCTGTTCTTGCCTATGGTTCAGAAGGCTGGGATTGACGTCGAAAGCTGAGGGAGGGGCTTGGTGTCTCTAAGCAGGTTCCGCAGAATCGGCGAGGGTGAAAGCACTCGTGGCTTCCACGATTTCTTCGATGTATGCGACCATCGTTCCTTTGTTCACGTATTAGTACTCATTGCTGAAATTCGTGAGCATAACCGTTGCTTTGCCTTCCCGCAGCTCTGCAATTCCTCTTGCGACACAAATATTGCAGGTGACCAACAGATGCTGACTGCCTTCAACGACACCTTCCAAGTCGGGTGATCTCAGAGCGCCGACTGAAATTATGACGCTGGAGCGAGGTAGAATGGTGACTTGTTCTTCCAGCACACTCAAGGCGTGGTTACCAGACGGCGGCGGTAGTGCTTCATATATAGATATTGTTATCCACTTTGTTCTTAGGTTGATGACTGCATCATGGAGGCATAAGAAGTCTATGCCAAGGATGACATCTTTCGAGCAATGCTGTAGGACTACGAAGTCTGCAGCATAAATATGGCCGTTAATGGTGACTCTTTCTGTGCAGATTCCTGCTGGCATTACGAAATGACCTCCGGCTGTGCAGATTTCGGGGTCTTCCCAAGCTGTCCTAACTTTCTTCGACTTCGCGGCGAACGACCCACTGATGACAGAATAGTCGGCTCCAGTATCAACGAGAGCGGTCACTCTGTGGCCGTCAATAAGAACGTCGAGGTCGCTAGTTGCCCGTCTTGCATTGCACTTAGGCCGTGGCGTTGGGTCACAGCTGCACCGGCTTGTTCCGCTGCTTCTAATTGCATCGTCAGGCCACCTTTGGTAAGTGAGGTTTCGTCGTCAGGGCTTTGCCTGGTTGGCGTGGTGTTCGGAAAGCTCCGTCGCATCATCGTCGTAGGAAGAGGATTTTCGGTAGTTCGTCGCACAGCAACCGCACCTCTATCGATTGCTGCCCTTAGTTTCCCGGATATGGGCTAGGAGACCGGCCTCGCATTGGGCCAGAGTACTGTCGGTGGTGGGGTGACATGCGGCGGCTGGGCGATGGTGAAGGCGAAGGACTTCGTGGTGTCCATTGAGTTCTTTTTAGGTAGTCGGCGATGTCACGTGGCCGTTCGCCTGACTGCGGACGTGGTGCATCGACGGTGAAGCCACGCAGTCCCATCGGTTGGTACTGGTAACGGCGGTATGTTTGCCCGGCCTCGCCGCAGTTGTAGCAGAGCGGGCGGTTGTGAGGTGCACGCCAAACGTCCATTTTCCTCGGCGCTCTGCGCTGGCCCGCTGGCGAATGCTAGGACATCGGTGGGGGTGGTGGCGGCGGTGGCGTCTGGCGACGGAAGTGCGATAGGGTGGCGTTTTGGCGTGGACGGGGAGGAGCGTTGTGGCGCACTGCAGGGGCGTAGCTCATAGTTTTCGGCTCGGGCAGTGGTGCTTGGGGAATTCGAAGTGATTGCCGAATTTCTTCTTGCACAATGTCGGCAATCGAACCCACTTGAGGCTGTGTCGAAGGCAACAGCTTGCGCAGCTCTTCCCGCATGATCGCTCGGACCATTTCACGCAGGTCTCCGGAGTCACTGACGTGAGCAGCAGCGCATTCTGGAGTCAGGCGACGATTATACTGTCTGGTACGCATGTCCAGGGTCTTTTTGATAGTGGTCGCCTCGGATACAAATTCTTGGACGGTGTTCGATGGATTTCTCATTAGTCCCACGAAGAGCTCCTGTTTGACCCCTCGCATGAGGAAACGAACTTTCTTCTCCTCAGGCATGTCCGGGTCTGCATGACGGAATAGGCGGGTCATCTCTTTTGTGAAAATGGCAACATTTTCATTTGGCAGCTGAACCCGGGTCTCTAGTAAAGCAGTGGCCCTCTCTTTGCAAGCGACACTCGCAAACGTTTGCAGCAATGCGCCGCAGAAGACATTCCACATTCGAAGCGTGGACTCCCGATTCTCGAGCCAGGTTCTTGCGGTGTCTTCCAGGTAGAAGTACACACGATGGAGCTTTTCTTTATTGTCCCAGTGGTTGAGGGCGGCCACACGGTCGTATGTTTCTAGCGAGGTCTCCAGGTCTTCGAGTGATGACCCATGGAAAGTTCGTGGTTCCCTGGGTTGATGCACGACGATCACGGGCTGGGATGCTGCGGCTGTCATTGTCGCTGCAGTCGAGGTCATGGCCATGTTCTTCCGCGCCTTGTCTTGTAGAAGCCCGTACTCCGGTGGTAGACCTGGCTGTTGGTGGCTTGTTCGCTGCTCCTGGTTGGTGTGGGTGTCTTCTCCGTGACATGGGCTGGATTCACGGCTTGACGGGGGCGTCCGGTACATGAACAAAGCAGCACCTCCACCAGATGTCACGGGGTCGTGACGTGGCTGAAGACAGGAGACTTTATGTTGGATTCAACTGTTTATTTGGGTGAACCTGTACTCGGTAAACGGAAAGTCCGATTACAGCAGCAGTGTTGCAGAGATAGCAGTGAACAGAGCGTCGGCCGTCGATCAACTGACAAGCGGCGAAGCGCGTTAGCATTTATACACTTGCCATCGAATGTTCTAGCGTTAATGCTAGCAGTGACGTAGGTTCTACAATAATCTGTGTAGTTCGCAGAGTGCACGTAATCTCATCGAAATGATCTACTACAGTCCTGAAGCTTCTCGAAGACTGCAGGCGTTGTTTGTGCTGAGAATCACGTAGTGTAATTGGGGGGATAACAAAACTTGTGAAAAGGAATGTGGCAATATGAAGGAGCCACTGTAACGGTCTGTGCACCTCCAACTAGTGTTTTCTTGAGTGAATACATTTGTGATTGTAGCAGAGTTTTAAAGGTAGCTTTGCCGCTATACCAGAGTGCAATACAGTGACGTATATTTAAAACATAAAGGGGTCACAGTAATTGTCAGTGCATCTTCACCAGTGTTTTCTTGAGTCAGTACATTTGTGATCGTAGCAGAGCTCGAAAGGTAGCTTTGCTGCAATACCAGAGTGCACTACGACGAAGTTTGTTTAAAATATGAAAGGGTCATTTAACGGTCACGGCTTCTCAAATCAGTTTTCTTGAGTCAGTACATTTGTAACTGTAGCAGAGCTTTGAAGGCAGCTTTGCAGCAATACCAGAATGCAGTACGGTGAAGCATAATAAAGTTATGAAGGGGTTATTGTAATAATTATTGCATCTGCAACCAGTGTTTTCTTGAGTCAGTACACTAAAACGTCATTAATTCCAAGTCACTGGGGCCGCGAGAAATGTTCCTATTAAGCGGGTTGTTAAATTAACCGAACATACGAAAAATGGGAGGCAAGGAGCTTGTAATTATTCGAAGTAATGAGGGGGGATTATTCACTGTGCTGGCTAGTTTACGACTCCAAGGGTTATGTTTTTCAGCAATACCTGGTCGTAATTTCTGCCGCAAACACAAAGAAACGGTGGGCCTCGCTGCTGCCACCAGAAAAAAGAAGAAAAGAAAAAGATAACACTGTTGTGATCAACTGAAACATGTGCCTACAGAAAAGAAGAGGTGCTTCACTACAACAGAGTTATGACACGCGGGCAGCATGTAGCGTGTTCCTCGCTGCGTCAGCACGTCATGATCTGACCGTTTGCCCATTCTCTCTGGTAAAATAAATGATTTAATGAGGACCACTGTGATGAAATTAGCGATATGTTTTGGCTGGGAAGCATTATCATGGAAGCTTTTGAACTTAGTTTTCGAAGTAGGTGTTGCAGGCAAGAACTCCGCCAGCGGTGCAAGAGCGTAAATTGCTGGAGCCACCGGCAATCAGAGGTTCGCACACACTGCGAATTCTGCCTGACTGTCTGTTATAAATTTCTGTAGAATTCCAGAAAAAAAAAGTTATAGCATGACTTGCTGACGTGACGAGAAACATGTGATATGCTACCCGTGCGTCACTACTGTATTGCAGTGAAGCACGTTTTGTTTTCAGCAGGCGCACATGGCGATTGACTAAAAAACCGTTTTTTTTTTCTTTGCCCTGGGAGTCACGAGGCTGGGTTCAGCTGCCACTTATTAGTATTGCTACATTGCGTTGCCTTATGGCTCCTAAAGGCCGTCGTCTTTGTGGGTTTGAGGCGAAATCGGGATCGGGAATTGGCACATGGCACCGCAAGTTTTTTAATTAACCGGACTGGTGCTGGCCACCGCTTCAAAATATCTACCCAGACTTGCATAGAAAAATACGGGAATGCAGAAATATTTATAATTAAGAGGGATTTTGAAATAACCGAGTTCGAAAAATGAGGTTTTACTTTCTTACTGTAGCAAAGTTTGAACGGCAGCTTCATCGCAATGCGAGAGTGTATTGGGGTGAAGCGCATAAAGTTATTCAACGATGATTGTATTAGTGTTCAAAAAAGTTCGAATTAGTAAAATTTTGGAGTGAATCAATTTGAATAGCAAACACAATTATAGATTACTCTAAATTTTTAATATTGGCTCAACCCTATTTCCATGTAATATTAAGTCAATAATATGGGCGATAAGACTTATACTTAGTGAATGAAGGGCAATGTATTGGACAACTAGAGGAGAGAGAGGACGAAGCGCTACTGACAACTCTATATGATAATGTCATGGGGTCGTGACGTGGCCAAAGGCAGAAGTCTGAATGTTCAGATGAAACTGTTTATCAGGGATAACCTGTGCCCGGTAAATGGAAAGTCAGATTACAGTAGTACACTTGCACTGATAGCAGCAAACGGAGGGTCAGCTGTTGATCAACTGTCATGAGCAAGAGCCCGTAGGAGAAAAGACGAGGAGGAGGATTGGACAAGAGTCGAAATGGCACGAGCGCGCACCGTATACAGCGAGGCGCAGCGCGTGTGACCCCAGCTGCGATCGGCGCACGAGCAGCGACGAGCTGGCATTGTTGACGTAGGCTTCGCAAAAGAAGGTTGCATCTCTAGCAAATGCATTGGTGATGGGAGTGGCAGGACAGTGACGCGGGCGCCCTGAAAAGAAGACGGAGACCTCGACATGCTTCGAGGAAGGCTACTCGGAATGCAGCCGTTGCGCACAGCAAGCGCCGAAGTTCTTAGCGCAAAACCTCTTCGAAGCAAACCTCCGAAAACAGTCCCTGGGTGGCCACGTCACCGTGCAGCACCGGGTATCGCCTATGGCTTCTAGGCCCAACCACAGAGACATCGCCACGTCACCGACATCAGGCGACGATGACGACAAGCAACCACATCAGCAATGATGCAAGGCGACGACGGCGAGCGACCACGTCAGTGACGACGTAAGGCGATGGGGGCGGGCGACCACGTTGGCAGTGGCACGAACGGCAACATTCATAGAGAAGGCCGAGAACCCTGACAAGGACACGATCAATCCGGACATTGACGAGAGACATGTCAGTTGCGACAAGTAAGGTAACGAGAAAAATCATGAGAAGCACTAAGGCTGTAGAGATGTCTGGCATTAGTTAGGACAGTTTACGCTGCATGGAGGTTTGTTTGTATGTTAGTAGTGATTTAGGTTGTAGTTATTTCTATTTGGTTGTTACATTTTTGTATATTTGTATATAGAGGTTGTGCCGTGCGGGGGTTTATTAAATGTAGCTTGTTGTGAATGGAGTCTTGTCTCAGTCCATCGCCCACAGTAGCAGCAGCGCTCATAATCCGTGACACCAACTGACAACCAGTGAAGTGCGCTGACATTTATGCACATGTCGAATATTATAGCGTTATCACTAGTGGCCACGTAGGTTCCAGAATAATCTGTGATGTTCACAAAGTGGGTGTGATTTTAACGACATGATCTACTACAGTCCCGAAGCTTCTCGACAACTGCAGGCACAATTTGCGCTGAGAATTATGTACAGCGTAACGGCACGATAAAAAAACTTGAAGGATGAGGTGTATATTTGTGAGGGCTAGCCTGCAAACACTGCTGAGAAGTGGGGATCGACGAAGGATGAGATGGGCCGGCCAGCTCCATCTGGCGAATGAGCGTGAAAGGGTGCTGGTGGGGAGGCTGCATCGCTTGAGAAGCAACTGAGAGCTACGGGTGTGGCTGTGTGGGTCACGTTGACACAGGTTAGTAGATGGCCCAATAGCTTATACAACTTGTGCTTTCACTACATATTTCGTGTTAAAGTGACAGGCAGCACTGCGCTCACTCGAGTGGCCACATTTCTCTTACACCAACATTTATTTACTTATGTATTTGTTTGGATGCCTTTAGGGCGTTACTTTATTTAGAGGTAGGGTTACAAAGGAATTAAAGATATGACCAAAGTAAAAGTGAAATACGACAATTAAAAAAAATGCTAGAAGTACAATGTCAATACCAAAAACCTTACACTGCCTAAAGGAGAGTGCAATGCCACATCTTTTTAAAAAAAATCTTACACAACATTTCTAAGATTAAATCAACATCGTGAGGATAACTTTGTTTTATTCGGTTTTTGGCATGAGCGGGAATTGGGTACCACATGCAGTAACAATTAATTGAACTGTTATGAAATGTGATAGTCCGGAAAGGAGTGGTGTGCTGAGTGAAGAAGAATGATAATCTTTAGTTTTAGATGGAAGTGAACTCCATTGATAGTGAAAGAGGCGAATTCCAGTATTTTTCAGTATGAGAAAAAATTGGTTTGACTTGATAGGCATGTTCTAACCTAGATGAGGTGTAATGCACTGGAAAAATATGAGCCCACGAAAGCGATGGGCTACTTTAGTAGAGTATGAAAGAGAGAAGGGAAATCTAAGGGCTGCTTTTTTTTATTTGACACAAAAAAGTCTAGGGTATATTATTTGCAGCAATGATGTATACTTTCCCTGGCTTTCTTGTCTCTTAGTTCTAAGGTAGAGAATGTGGAGGAGGGATAACTGGGCAAGGGTTTATTGACGCATGTCAAGTAAAGGCATATTGAGGATGTGGTTGGGGCACTTTCAAAGAGTTTCGGCAGATCAGATTCTAAAAGAGTTAGTTTGCTTTACCTTGTATACCATTCCAGTTTGTTGTTATTGCATTCATTTCTTCACCTTCGGGTGTAACAACTGTGTTTTTTTATCTTTAAATTTTATTCTTGGTTAAATCGCAGTTGTTGTGCATGGTTTGTCTAGTTTGGTTTCCTTGTAGGATGACTATCTGCTTCACTTGCGATTGTTAGGGACACAGTGCAAGTGCTCAGCTAAACTGGCAATGACAGCAGATATTTTCGAGCACAGAAAAGCAAAAGTCTGAATTAATCAAATTTATGCTATAGAGTAGCTCAAATTTAGCAGCTCTGAAATATGCTGAAAACATAGTGGGCAAACCAAACTCTGTTAGAATCAAGAAAAGGTTTAAATTATCAGTGTCTCAAACATGAAAAGCCAACTGTAATTGGAAGGTTGGCAGCCAATGGTGCAAATAATATTTGAATTATTTTGCAGCGTGGCATATTGAGATTCAATCTGAAACAGGCACTTTGGTGTTGTGCATGTAAAATGCATGAAATAATACTACTAAGTACCACACAAAAAAGAGATTTGAGTGGTTGCGACTGTGGTTTAGCTGGAATAATCTGGCCCCCTCAAGTGACACAGCATTATGCTAGAGGATAAAATTTATCACATTTCTGCATCAATTTGACACTTAATTGTGCACTCTTGGCAATTTGCAGACTTGTGTACGTTTGTGTGCAGGTGCACCACCAGAGAGGCAATGTGGCTGTAGCCACTCAGGTGCTCCTCAGTGCCGTCAAGAAATTCCCTACCCACGTCTCCTCGGAAGGTATTGTGGCACACTAGCAGTGCGGTGACATACTGTTCTAACCTGCAGTAGTCATTTGCGCTGTTTTAGCTCCAATAAGCAGGCTCCAGCTATTGTTTTGCGCCCCCCAAATGAAAGCTATACCTCTGCTATAAGGTAACAAGCTTTTCTTTGAGCGGGGGGCTTATTGCCATCACACATGGTCAGATGAAAACATTTCGTGGATCACAGTCTTTTTTTACTGGGAAATTCAGTATGTTAGTTGTAGTATGCTCATCAAGAATTTGACCAGCACATGGCTGAGTGGGGAGACTTGTAAAACCTGAAAAAAATCTCCTTAAAGGGCCATCCTCACAGTCCAAAATTTTTAATGCACAATAACGATGCAATTTTATGATGCATTTATAAGAATAAGTGCCAGAACTTACAGTGTTTAGAACGATGCGCTTTGGCTGGTTTTGGTTTCTCACCCATCGTTCCCATCCTTTTCTCCCAGCATAGTGGCATTGTTGTGACTATGCCCACTTTTCTTAGCATGCGCATGTGACGTGTGCACCCTTCCCCACCTAGCGCCCAAGAAATATCACGTGAGGCTTTTGTTGTTGCGATATTACGTGTCTCGGGCAGCACAGAAGAATGAAAATGGTGACTGCACACCCAAAAGTTCATCATCACTGAGCCAAGGCGTCATTTTGTTGTGTAAAGGACCAATCGAAAAGCTTAACAATACGTAGGTTACCCATGGGCAAGATTTTGTCTGTGTGTACGAGGAGGATTTGCAAGTTGTAGAAAAAAAGCTGCAAAAATCGTTGCTCAAAATGGGTGGTCTGTGCGTGCAGTGCTATAGTATTCAAAATATATAGTCTACAAACTAGCAAGCTTGTGGGGGGGTGTAAAAAAGAAAGTCGAAGCCTGTTAATGTGCTCTTTAATGAGTGCATGCCCAAAATGGGAAGCCTGCAAGTCCAGTGTGCAACAGTGATTAGTGCATTCGAGGATTAATGAACCGTACTTATAGAAGTTTTGTGATAAAAAGAGAGCTAAAATGCCTAGATTTTATAGATTGTCAAAATAAAAAAATGAAAACTGTGCAATTCGCTAGAAAGTTTTGTAGATAGATTTCTAGTGAACAAAAAATTTTAAAAATAAAAAGCTATGTAAACGGGGACAGTTTCATATATTTTAAAAAAGTATCTTCAGGTTGCAGCCTTTCTGAACAGGGTTTGACTATGTCAAAACCAACAAAATAAAACCACTTATCCATGCATAAAAAAAGTTTTAAAAGGGCTTAAGTGAATCAGTAGTGTATTCATATGTGTTTAATCATCTGCTTTTATTTTCACCCACGAGACAGTCTGAAGGGTTGGTCCAATCAAGATTATTTTGTACGGAGTTGTGATATTATATGATTGACGTGGTGTAGTAGTTGTCATGCTTCATTTGTGAGCACTGCTATTTATTTAGTGTTTATCTTTGTGCAGACATCAACATGCTACTAGAGCTACAGCTTGCCCAGAAAATGTTCCAGGCTGCATTGATGGTGAGTGTTGTACCACATTCTCAAGTTGTGCACAGCAGTGACATGTTGGGACAGTGTTGCCATGGCAACTGTTATATCTCTCAGGAATTAGGTTAATGATTGGAAGTTTTCGAATTTCATGAAGCCTTCAAAAAAGCAAAAATTTACTTGTAAGTTCAGTGCACTAAAGAAATACCAACCTCGTGTTTGATTGGTGTTGTATTCACGCACCACTGCATATTACTACAAAGTGTCACTGCCAGTAAAAAACAAGGAAAGCATGGGTGCAGAAAAGACGATGTAGCTACTACTATTACCGTTGTGTCAGTGCCCATTGAAAAACCTCTTGACCCCTTAACTGAGCTTGTCCGGCCCAAACTGTCACCAAACTGCTTTGGATGAGTAGACTTCATTCTAGCAGAATAGGTACTCCCCTCTAATGTTCAAGTGGAGAAGCGCGTATTTACAGGTTACATCGCATGTCATCCACTAAATGGCAGCATTTTCTCAAGGATTTAGTTTTCTCCCGCAGGGGGAGCGTGGTTTTTGTATGGAAAGACGGCGTAAGGGGGCAGCAACCCATGTATAGCTGACCCATGAACACACAAAAAAAAAGCTATTCATTTTTATCATCTTGTTTGGGAGATGATAATTCAGGTAGACCCAGTAAAAAAAGTTTAGTGGGTCCAATCGAAAAATTTCCAATTTACATCAATGGGTCTTGGACCAGTAGGATTTTCGCCACTCCTGTTTAAATCAATGGGTGATCCTTTAGGTTCGAATAGGAAATCCAATCGGTCACCCAATTAGGCATGATTGGTTCAATAGGGAATCCAATCGGGCAACTGGTACAATGGTGGTCCCCATTGGTCACCAGTTAGTTCGAATGGTGTATACCAATTACAGCTTGATGGTTACCAACTGGTAACACCATTGACTCAAATAGCCAGCCCATGGAGGATAACTGGTAAAAGTGGTTGTCCCACTGGTGTTAGTCGGTTCACCCAATGAAGTTAAATGGTGATCAATTGGTTGGCCCCAAATGGCCAGCTCATTGAGGCTAACTGCTAAACAAGTGGTTGACCCACAGAAGCTAACTGACAATCAATTGGTAACCCCGTTGGCCCCAAATGGCCAGCCCATTGAGACTGACTGGTAGGCAAGTGATTGCCCCGCTGGTGTCAGTTGGTTGACCCACTGAAGACAACTGGTAATCCATTGTTTCAATATATTTGGCCAATTGACCGTAACAGGTGTTTCAAACAGTCCCCAGTTCATTTCAATTGGCAAAACAATTCAAATTGGCTGATAATCACATGCCTTCCAAGTTTGTTTTACATGGTCAGCCCTTTGATACCACATGATGGCCCACTGACAGTGGCTGGTGCTAGAACAGTTGGCATTCTACCTGGTAAGCAAATTCGAAATGGCTGGGCTTTCAATAATTTCGGGTGAGCGCTTGATTGAAGCTAACTGTATTTAGATCAGATCAGATCAAAGTTCAGAATAACTAGTGTGAATGTGAAATCACTGCAAACTGAATGCATGTACATACAAGAAAAAAAAACAATGCTAAAGAGAAAAAAATATTACAAAAACAGAAAATTTATTTACACAGTATTAAATATTTAAATTAATTATAAAAAACACAGCAAGTACTCCACAATTAGGCATTGGCAGGGCCGTGTTTGTCCTTTGCTCTGCAAATAATTTACGTAAGTTGTACATTTGGTCAGCCGTAAAAAGACTTACATTCTTCAATGTAGAAGCAATGCTACATATTCTCAACAGCATTAACACAAAAATAGCAAAGTGTGTGGTCGAAAACCTGAAATGATTCAGTGCAGTCGCCTTTTCTCTTTCTGCACATGCGTTTCGCAAACACATGAACATAGTTCGATTCTTTTATAAAAAAATGAGTTTTCTGACATAAACAACGTGCAGAGGAGCACCTTAACTGTTGGCCGGGTTCTCAATATCTGCAAGCTTTTCGACAATACAGTGGTTCTTCTGCTTTACTGCTAGCGGTAAAACTCCAGCAGGTACTCCTTGGTGCTTGAGGCACGCTTTGTAACAGTCTGTAACAAAAAATTTTATATAAACAGCCTTGGACAAACAAGCTGCTCAAGAAAGGTAAATTTAAAGTGCACCTGGAACAAGGCACCAGAGCGCTGTTTAGGTTTGCCAACTAGCCCCACAACACATGCTTCTTGATGGAAATATTAACACCATTTCAAAGTACGAGCAAGTGGAGAAAACATTCATTTTAACCAAAAATATTTTTAATATAGAAGTTTTAGTCATATCTCTAATGCAATAATGATGTGGTATGCATAGTTAACAGATGTTGTATGAGTTGTGGGAATCAAGAGCGCCCCCCTACCAGGCGCCTCGTTCCCCAGATGCCGCGCGCGCGCCGACCACGTAGCTTGGCCGCGTATAATCACCGGCATTAGCCAAGATGGCTGCCAGGGCGCCTCTTGGTCTGGGCGAGTCAAGCGCCGGCTCCGTCCCACGCTGGCATGTCTAGGCACGCTACGCTGGCGCACTGTGCGGGCCTACATCACAACGCAGCGCCATTTCCTTTTGGGCCGCGCGTGACATCCTCCTCTCCTACGAGCTACGTTGCGACCGACGATTCGCTTGTCGCGGCAGATGCTCTCAGGCCTCCACGAGAGGTGGGCGCGCTGCTCAGCACGCGGCTTCTCGTTGGTGCGTTCGACTTCGGCCCTTGTGTGGGATTGGTCGCGCCCCTAGGCAAGCGTACTTGCTCGGTCTTGCGGAGTTCTTTATACGGCCTGCGAGCCTGTGAGTGTCGCACTGTGCCGCATCTCTTGTTAATAAACCCCTTGTTCTTGTTTTCCTGCCTCGTGCGTGGTTTCTGCGCCGTGTCGGAGAAAACGACGAACCCGGCCGCAGCGTCGTTGCACGCGGTGGCAGTAGAGGACGTCGCATCCCTACACGGCTGCGCTTAGTAGGTAAGCCTAGTGCAAACTTATCTCCACATAACTCTCCGACACGGCGCAGAAACCACGCACGAGGCAGTGGAGGACGTCGCATCCCTACACGGTTGTGCTTCGTAGGTAAGCCTAGTGCAAACCTATCTCCACAGAGTTCAGGCTTCCACAAAACAGAAGGCATTCTCTGTTGGCAAAAGTGGTTCATTTCAGCACTTGTTAGTGAAAGAAAAAAGCAAACTTTGCATATGCAAAAATAATCTAAAAGCTACACTATTACACTTCATTGTTTTTCCTCTGAGCACTTTGCAACAGTATGGAATTATATAGCTACAGACGAACGACGAAAGCAGCGCAGGATGTCTTGTGTTTTGCCATTTTTATTAAAAATGAGATACACCTTTTGATAAAACAAAAATTACGGCAGTCTACACTCTTGCTGAATGGATGGTTTTTCAACTTTTTCAACTACCAGTGCATTTAAGAGACAAGCCTTACACCTGCCTGAACTGTGACAAAATGAACGTAAAAATGAACTTGCAAGGAGTAAGGAAGATGCAAGGTGTCGAGTCACCTTTGTACAACTACTTTATGCAAAGGAGAGTGCAAAAACTGAAGTCAAAAGACATCGTTAAGTCTATTTGGCTTAAAAACTTATTCTACTGCAAACAAGGCTTGCAATGACTTGATGCATGAAGAACTACATCGGCTTATTATGCACCACAAGAGATTGTCCGCAAACTTACTACGCATTAGGTCTAGCTTCTATGGTGTAAGGGGAGCCTTTCGTGGGCAGTAAGGGTAGCAGGGGCAGTGTTTCCCTGCATAATAGACATCCACATTGATGAATCCTCTAGTTAGTGGCTCTCATACATTACATGTTTTCGTATAATAACCAACCTTGCAGGGAGTGCTCCTTCAGGATTTATTTTTGGCAGATGGTCACTAGAAGGACCTTAACAAACAGAGAATCCTTATTGTGTGACTGCACATATTTCTATGCAGCTTTCTTCACCGTGAGTTCTCGCCCTATGTCCACCTGCAGTGGAGAGATGCATTCTAAACGCATCCCTGTGCAGTACAGCACATGTCCCATAATAAAACAATATGTTTCTATTAGTTTCAGAAGGTAGTACGAATACAATTATACCTATAAGCACTATCTCATGTTTTGTCTTTGTAAACTGCCCAACAATTGATATGTGGCTCATGTTGACATGTTGAACAGATGTGTTGACATGTTGAACAGATGTGTTGACATGTTGAACATGTTGACATTTTGCCAGCCTCTTCATATTTTCTTTCTTGCTGTTTAACAAGCGAAGAAGGTGCGACTCTAGACAGCTTGCCGTTTTATTTTTTGTTTTTGTTTTCTTTGACAGGACTCCCTGCAAAATAGAAAACAAGTTGTAACATGTAATTTACTCAAGTGTTAATCAAAGGCCCCCGTAAGAGCTCTACAAAATAAGTTGCCTCTGTTTCGTTTGCATGGTCAAAAGATGCTGGCAAAAAAACCCTCTTTGGAATATGCATTCTTCCTTTCTCCGCGTGGGAAAAATCCTCTGAATCTTGAAAACGCGACGGCAGATTGTAGCATGAACATTTTTACACACATCAGCTCCTAATGGCACGTCTCAGGATTTTTCGCATGTACTTTTGCTGGCATTATTGAATTGCATATTAAGAATTGGACCTCGAGCAAACACTTAAGTACCATTGTAACATAATATCATGCACAAAGCAAAAGAGCGTACAGTACTGGTGCCGCCGGCAAAAGCGCATTACTGTACCGCAAAGTGCTCAGACCGGTAATGTGAGCCGATATACTTGACGCTATGGGTATTTTTCTGCCGCAGGGCAAATAACAGCGTCATCGTTGTGGGGCTTTCAGGCATAATGGCGCACCACACATTTTCGTAATCGGGCATGGTGAATTATAAAACCAACTCATGAATATGCCCGCTTCGATTACAGCAAAAAATACTTTGAAGGGGATGAACGGCGGACAGTGCTGAACAGCCACCCAGGCCAAAAAGCAAATGCATTTCACTGGCTACATATCAAAAGACAAGAGTACACTTACCTCCCAGTGCCAGGATCTGTCTCTCCATCCTCGTCGGTTCGTTTCACCAGATAGGTGGTTACGCGGTGAAAAATCTTTTACATTGCCTGCTGGAACAGTCCGAAGTTGTTTATCGTCCTCGTAGCGAATTCTAACGTGGATAATCATCTCACGATCTTGAACAATAACAACACGCATGCGGGCAGCAAATTTATTCTTGTGCGCCTGAGCTGGTTACACAGGAAGAAAAAAAACGGGAAAAAACTTCTTTGTATGAACCCAGCTGCACTTGGACTGACCACAGCTGTGCATCTGACAGTTTATTGACGATTGACAAGCATCTGATGCTTCACTATTTGTTACAAACGCAGAAAACTTAGGAACATAGTTTATTAGTTTTAGTTTTATATTGAGTGTTTAATACTATGCCGTTTTAATCATTGCTTTGTTGGCTGGTTGCAGGGCTGAAGTGTGCACGCAGTCGCAATATGGCCGTTGAGAAGCGGGGTGTTTTCTGCATGTTTTCTGCCATTCGCATCCGGTACTGAAATAAGCCATGTCAGCATGTTGCTTCGAGGCGTTGCGATGGAGCACCACATGGATTGATGCTGAAGTGTCGTCCAGCCGCTCGGTTCACATGGTCCAGCACATGCTATTTGTAACTATCCGTGTAGCTAGCGTACTGGTCAAATGCACCCTGCGCAGCAAATGTCCCAACTAAGTTCACGACAAACTTAACAGAAAAACGCAGCATTGGATGGCGGTGCAGAATTGTTGCCGTACACGTTGTAGGTGCACAAAATGCCATCGGCGCGGTGGTGGCAATTGCGCTTTGCATAGCCTCCGAGATGGCGGGTGCACGGAGTAAAAACACGCCATGCGCCCGTCATCTCGGAAGCTATGCAAAGCGGCATAGAAACACGCAGTGCGCACTAGGCCACGGCTTTGTTTTTTGCTTTGTTTTTGTGCGGCTGTGCTTGCATGGCGCTATCAGCAAAGGGGTTTCTTCTGCATTCGACAGATAGCGCTTTGCCACAAAAGATGCGACATTGAAATTTTGATTGATATCTTCCGTGCTTGTGCTGCTTGAAGCTGTTTAGAATGGTAACGAAACTATATTTTGACCTTTATTTGCATTATTTTGGATATAATGGCTACATTTAATGTTGTTTCGATCGTCAACGGTGATGGCTATCATACCGAAATAAAATGAACAGATACATTTAAAAAGCTCTTTTTTCTTATTTTTTTAAGGACCATGGTGGGGGGTGGGTTCATTATGCAAATGGGTAAATAGGTTTATTACGCAAGTGAATACAGTATCACCACTTTGCGAATGCAGCTCTCGATCACATCAGTACACAAAACTGTGATGCACCGTCTGCACCAAGAAGTCCTTTCTAACAAAAAACTGGACAGCATGCGCCATGGCCAAGGACACGCGGGCAGCTGCCGAGTAACAGTCCGCTGGTGCAAACACGGCAGAACATAAATAGCATTGACAAAAGAATAACGTCATTACTTTTTCTCTTGACCGCAGTAGGGGTGGCATGAGGGAATTAAGAGGTTCCTATGGGGTCTCTTTTGATAATGTCAATACCATAAAAATTCAATCATTAAAGTTACTGTAAGATGCATTTGCAGCCATATTCGCTGTTGATGTTTTGTAGATAATATGTGCATATTCACGAGAATCGATCCCACAAGTCATCTCAGCCGCGAAATTTTGTGTCAGTAACCCTTTAAGGGGGACGCAGCATTTGAAAACGGAAAAATCGCGAAAAGGTTAATCTTCAGAAAACCACTTATTCAGGCAGTACGTGTCATAAACTACCTTTTCTGTAAACATCAATGCCTATCAATGTCGTAACTCATCGTGAAACGGTTTCAAATAATGTTTACAACAAGCCGCCGCAGCCCTCGAGCGACACAAGAGCGCTCAACTCAGCCCAACTTGGCGCTATCGCAGTTTCTTGACCGCTTGACGAAGCTCCGCAATTTTGGTATTGTTTTGTTTGTGAATTCTTGAATTTTTTTTCCTGCCACCTGCGACAACGGTGGGAGCAGCGCAGGAGAGGAGCAATCTGCTCATGAATGTAGGGCTCGCGAGAGGTTTGTAGTTTCCCGCAGCAGAGACGCGCCGCCGGGATTGGGCGATGCGTGCGCTCCTCAGAGACGAGAGAGACACTGCGACTGCAATTGGCTGCTGCACGCAATGACGTAGTATTCTTGCACATAATACGGCTCTCCGTCGTCTGCTGCTCCTCCGTCCCCGGCATTTTCTTAGTGTTCTGCTCGCGATCGTCTTTCATTGCAGCCACTCACATACTCTCCGCGTTTCAATTGCTTTACAGCGAAAGCTGTTATGAAATCACAACTCGGGTCACGGGCCACCGTAGTTGTCCGCCGCCCCTGCTGGTGTCCGTAACCACATTGCGCGAATGTAGAAAAAAACCTAGCCCAGTATTTTACCGCTGAGCCACTCCGGTGCTTGGGACTTCTCGGCAAACTTGCCTTAGGCAGGCTTGATGTCGGGAAAGTTATCGCGTTAATACGACTTATAAAACATTTTAAAACAGTGAAAGAACAACCAGTCCTCGCACAATGCGAATAGTCAAACAAGTTGGCCGTTCAATGCTCCAAATCATCACAAAAGCTTGTTCTTGTTTCTCTATTGACTGTGGTCATACCCACTTCAGCCATAGTTCCTCATCGTCGTCAGCTACTGCATGAACCATTGGCACAAAACTCCTTGCAAGTGTTTAGCAAATACCACACTTCTCAGAAGCATGACGAAAAATAGCATAACGAATGCCGGCATACTACCGAAAAAATTGTATTAATAAAACCGTAGTAGGTATCAAGCAGGTGTGCTTGCAGTAGTTACCCAACGAGTGTTATGAAAAGGCTCTGAAAGGCCGCTCTTCTAGCTTTCGTTGTGACTGTGCTGCGCCTTACATGCAGGCTTGGCGTTTTTCACAAAACCATTTGCAAACGTCTTCATGAGACGATTTTCAACTGTCTTTACGAGGCCATCATTGCATATGCTCACAATGCGTTCAATGAAAAAGAAGACGCAACAAGTCTTCGGTGCAAGGAAGTGATCTATGAAGGTTGTCCACATGACGAGGCTCTTCGCTCGCACGTGCGCCGACAAGGGATCGCGCTGACAGCACATGTGGAGTAGCTTCTTCATCTACGCAAGAGTGTGGTTGCATCGACGTGCCTAGACATGGGACTCCTGCTCCACCAGTGCAAAAATTTTACATTGCAAGTGTGCCTGGTGTCTTGTGCTCATCAACAGGGGCTTCCACATCCTCTCTTTCATCGGCCTCTGGGAGTGCAATCCTGTTGTCAACTGTGCACTTACGAACACGTTTTCTGACGTGTGAAGAGAAAAAGATGGCAGATCAACAACGTGCTGCTGTTCAAAGAGAACTCGGCGCTGTGCTAGCGACAGAGTAGAAATTTCAGGCAATGGAGCACGATCGATTGAGCGCGACTTGGCCATTCAACAGACAGCCAAGAAAGATTCAATGCACTTGAAAAAGCTAAGAAGAGATCATTGGAGAAGATGGAAAGGCGGTGACGAAAGAGGGTGCCGAAGGACACCTCCAGTTATGCTGCAGGGTTGTTTTAGATTTGCATATGTGCCTGAACCTTTGAAATGTCATTTTCTAAAAATGACTGACTTTTTTTTGGCTAATGAGGCTGCTTGTTCCAGCCATATCTAGGAAACCACTCATCCTATTTTCATAATTATTTTTTACAATGTATGTGAATAACTCATGGAGGTGGAAATGTTGTAGGCCCATGTGCTCAGATTTGGGTGCACGTTAAAGAACACCAGGTGGTCGAAATTTCAGGAGTCCTCCACTACAGCGTATTTCAAAATCATATGGTAGTTTTGGGATGTTGAACCGGACATATTTATAAATAAATGAATAAAATTCTGAGGAGGAGACAAGCCCATTTTTTCCCATATATTGTGTCTGTTATGTATGATACCTAATCAAAACTTGATTAATAATATCCCCATCACCAACACTAAATTTGATGGTTTGCTAAAGCTTTTCAGTAAGGAAAGTAAAACAAAGAGCCCTGTTACCCCCTGAGGTATCAATCTGAGAATCATTCTTGTTATTTTAACATTTCCAGCATCTTTTGAAAGTTCTCCAGGCCTGGAATAAGAGAACCGTGTGCCCTATTCTAACACACTGCCATAACTGGAGAACCAGTGAACATAACGTCATGAAATTTTGTAGCCGTTTTAATTCTTTTGCTATTATTCTATCCTGAAAATTTCATTGAGATATCTCAATAAACAAAAAAGTCACAGCTTTGTCGCAAAGGTGAAACAATGAACGTGATAGTAACAAATTGGAAGGTCATGCGCAGAATGGCTAGCAGATCGAAATGTGCCCCATTCAAGTGACGCACGAAAGGTACTCACTGGAACAGATGAACGCGAATAAGCATTTCAGTTGTTACGTTGCTGTGTCTGAAAAGCGTGCCCTTTTCAGAAACGGAGGGTGTGCAACAATTGCAGTGACCTTTGTGTGCCTGGTAACTACAACAGAATCGTTCCGAAGAATCCCAAAGGCTAGCCAAGACGTACAATTCTCCCCACCGCATGATAAGGGTGCGTGATCGAGCGTACACTCCTTCATTCTCTATGCGAGCTAAAGTACGTGTGAGAGATGAAAGCCGTCGTGCGCTCACGGCGCCATCTTACTGATAATGCTGAAAACACGATAGTTGCCCCCCCCCCCCCCCTCGAGATGCCCGTCGACAGCGGTAAGTGGTAGATATGAATACCTTGCCGTTTTCACGTTGAAGAAGGTATCTCTCGGTGGATCAATGGTTGTAACGCCTCGCATTCACGACGTGGACGTCCCATGTTCGATTCCGCGCGCCAGAGTCTTTTTTGTGGGATTTTTTTCTTTCTTGCGTTTTCATATATATACACATACGGTGCATGACATCGACGCCGGCGAAATCCAGCCGAGAGTGTCCACATACGTGCTATCACAATGAAAAAGTTGGTATTTGATGGTAGCCTCCCCCCTTAAGCTACCCGAGAGTGTGTAACAATAATAAATGGAGTTATTGTTCTTGCGACTATGAATATACAGAGCTATGAACATCTCTAGAAACTAGGCTTGTGCAAATATTCAATTGCTTCGATTATTCGAATGAACGTATCAGTATTCGAATTCGCTTTAAATTGAATCCTAATTGTTAAAAATTTACAATATTTAAAAACATTCAGTAAAACTTCGTTGATTTGAAGTCACTAGGGCGCGAGAAACCTTCAAGTGAAGCGGGTTTTCGAACGAACACAACACAAAAAAAGTAAGATGCAAGGAACTTGCAATTATTCGAAGAAGTAATCAGGGCTGAAGGTTTCTGTGCTGGCTAGCTCACAGCCCCAAGGGTTATGCTTTTTCGCAATGGCGGTGTCAATTTTGCCGTAAACACAGAGGAATGGCAGGCATTGCTGCTGCCACCGGAAAAAAAAAAGAAAAAAAAAAAGAATGCTGTCGTGATCAATTGAAATGTCCGCCTGCGGAAAGCTACGTGCTTTACTGCAACACAATAGTCGCACGCAGCAGCAGGTCCCCGGCTTCTTGCTCAGTCAGCACGTCATGATGTCATTTGCCCATTCTTTCTGGTAAAATGAAGAAATTCATAATGGCCAGTGTGGTGAAACTCGCAGTACGTTTTGCCTGGAAAGCATGATCATTGAAGCTTTTAAACTTTGTTTTCAAAGTAGGTGTTACAGCCAAGAACTCTGCTAGCACTGCAAGTACAGAATTCACTGGAGCTGTTGGCAATCGGAGGTTCACACACATCCGGAGTTCCGCCAAACTGTCCTTACTAAAATTTTTTACAATATCAGATAGAAACAATGGGTAAATCATGATGCGCTGACGTTGCGAGAAACATGCGATATACTTCCTGTGCGTCATCGCTGTGTGTTTTTTGCAGGCACACGTTTCGGTTGACCACGAGAGTCGGTTTCTTTTTTTTTATTTGTTTTTTGCGCTGGAAGTAGCAAAGCTGGGGTGCTTCTGCTGCCACTTATTATTATCGCTACACTGCATTGCCTTGTGACTCTTAAGGCCGTCGTTTCCGGAAATTTACAGCGGCTAAACTGGGATCGGGAATCGGCACATGGCACTCAACGTTTTGTAATTAGCCAGACTGGTGCTGACCGTTGCTTTAAATTATCCGCGCAGACTTACATAGCAATACGGGACCTCAAAAATATTTTGAATCATGCAGGATGTTTAAATAACAGAGTTTTGGTTAATGATGTTTTACTGTATATTAGTTCGCGTGTATTCACCTAGATTTAGAAAAGCAAAGGCATAAACTGATACGCAAGAAACAAAATGACAGTGGCATGGAGCCCCTATTTTAATTGAAAAGAAATATTGTGCAGGTTAGTTAGGTCATGATAAATATGCCCGTTTTTTTTTTATATGTCATATACACTATTCGAATTCGATTAGAAATTTTTCGACCAAAATCACTATTCGCTTTGTATTCGCTTTGAACCTGAAATAACTATTCACACAAGCCTACTACTAAAAACCTTCCTCCTGTTGAACCCTGAACATATTTGTGTTTTTGTCTAAGCACACAATCTCAAGATCAAACGCTTATTTTTCCGCCATTGTAGCACCGGGCACTTCTTAAAGAGATCAGCGGTGATCGGTGATCAAACTTGGTCGCGATCCGAAGTGTTCGGGTGGCTGAGAAAAAATAAGATGTACTGATGTGATGACGTCAACTGCGGCAGCAGGGTCACGCAAACAATTGTAGTTTTTTCACGAGTAAGCTTTTCATGAATCAAACTTCCAAGTTTGATTCATGACCTACAGTTCATGTTCTCACTCAAAAGATAAATTAGCTAAAATGTGGCAATATTCGTTAGCGGCAGAAAGACAGGCGATGGGTCATTTGCTCGCACAGCACAGATGAGAGCCCATTCGCCGGCGTCGCTTTCAAAGAAATCAAATGTAACGACAACAAAACGAGGACACCACGATGTACAGTGTGCGGCGATTCATGTTAAGAGCGGCTACTTTGTGTCCTGTATTGTTTAGGACAGTATATATCATTGATATCACTCAAACTATAAAGTAAACACTTTTGCGGTGGATTTCCAATATTAGCTTTTACGTTTTGCTACCCATTTCAAGAGTCAGTACGCTTATCTGCCGCGGGAGGAAGGTGGCAGTGACTGATGTGTTCCCGGTGATCGGGAGCCTTCAACTAATCTAACGACTGAGTATCGCCTCTGTGCCATTAGTCTGCATTGAGATTTACATTGCCTTTGATGAAGTGGGCAGAACAAACCTATGTGCTCCTAGTGGGAATACTGTTTTCTTGCGTGATCGCGGTAATGCAGGCATTCTTTCTATTGTCACGGTGTCGTGACGTGGCCGAAGACAGGAGACTTCGTGGTGGTATTTAACTGTTTATTTGGGTGTACCTGTGCCCGGTAAACGGAAAGTCCAATTACAGCAGCAGTCTTGCACAGATAGCAGTCTCGGACTGATCGCGGCGAACGGAGCGTCGGCCTTCGATCAACAACTGACAAGCGGCAAAGCGCGTCGGCATTTATACTCTTGCCGTCGAATGTTCTAGCGTTATCGCTGGCGGTGGCGTAGGTTCCAGAACAATCTGTACCGTTTGCACAGTGGGCATGGTCTTATCGAAATGATCTACTACAGTCTGGAACATTCTCGAAAACTGCAGGCGCGGTTTGCGCTGAGAATCGTGTGGTGTTTTGGGACGATAACAAAAACTTGGGAAATGAAACGTGGCATTGCCCCCCTCTGAAAAAAGGCATTGTCTCGATGCTTTTAACTAAAGATGAAGGTACAACAATAATGCAAGAAAGTAGAATGAATAATAATACAAAAACACTGTTTCAGTTTGTTAACGCGCATGAAACGGCTTGAGGCGCGCGACATGGACGACTTCAGGTCGCGATCGGCGTCGTTGAGAGTTCGTGATGCCGTCAGGGACAACCTCGTAATGAAGAGCGCCGAGACGTCGAACCACCCTGTACGGTCCGAAGTACCGTCTCAGAAGCTTTTCACTTAGTCCACGTCGGCGTATCGGCGTCCACACCCAAACACGTTCACCAGGCTGGTATTTCACGAAGCGTCGTCGAAGGTTGTAACGGTGGCTGTCGGTCGTCTGTTGATTCTTGATACGGAGACGCGCAAGTTGTCGGGCTTCTTCGGGGCGTTGAAGGTACTCGCTCACATCGAGGTTTTCTTCGTCGGTGACGTTAGGTAACATGGCATCGAGCGTCGTTGCCGGGCTCCTTCCGTAGACCAAATTGTATGGAGATATCTGCGTCGTCTCCTGCACCGCCGTGTTATATGCGAAGGTCACATACGGAAGAATGGCGTCCCACGTCTTGTGTTCGACATCGACGTACATTGACAGCATGTTGGTGATCGTCTTGTTAAGCCGCTCGGTGAGGCCGTTGGTCTGTGGGTGGTACGCTCAGAACTTTGAAGGGCAATGCCACGTTCGGAGCGTGGACTCCCGATTCTCTATCCAGGTCCTTGCGGTGTCTTCCAGGTAGAAGTACACACGACGGAACTTTTCTTCGTTGTCCCAGTGGTTGAGGGCGGCCACATGGTCGTATGTTTCTAGCCAGGTTTCCGGGTCTTCAAACGATGACCCATGGAACGTTGGTGGTTCCCTGGGTTGATGAATGACGATCGCGGGCTGGGACGCTCCGGTTGTCATTGTCGCTGCCGTTGAGGTCATGGCCTTGGTCTTGCGCGCCTTGTCTTGTAGAAGACCGTACTTCGGTGGGAGACCTTGCTGTCGGCGGTGTTATGACCGCCATCGGTAGGCGCTATGCTGTCGCTGAGAAGCGTAGCCGGGCAGCGTTCCCACGCCTGAAACCGCAGTTTTCTTGGAACCAGCGTCGAGAGCTGACGGGGGAGCGGCGCTCTTTTAATCCTCAAACAAGTAGCCGAATGGCCGGCTGCCTATGCCCGCCAGGTATTGCCCCTGCTAGCCGGCGGATGAGACGTCGTGTCGCCACGGAGCTGTAAGCCGTTCCAGAGAGGACAACAAAGACAGCGTCTTCCTTTGAAGAAACGGCGACCGCCGCCACAAAGTGCCCTGCTAATTGAGCGGACAGATTGGCGGACCGTTTGATGTCTGCTGTCCGAAGCTTGGGACCCCTCGACCAGTGACACACACGACGAGCAAGAGCCCCTCTGGCGCCACCTTTCAGTGCAGTGATCTTGACTCAAAATTGGATGTTCACGTGCGCTGTGCATGTTCGTACCTCTCACCTGTTGTGTGTGTGTGTGATTGGTGTTCCACTGAAGAAGGAGGAGCCCGACAGGGCTTATAACGGCGCCGCAGAGTGCAGGACGTCGCTCTGAACCAAGTAAAGGTTCAACCACCACGTTCGTAGTTTGTGAAGGCTCTGAACCAAGTAAAGGTTCAACCACCACGTTCGTAGTTTGTGAAGGCTCTAAACCATGTAACGGTTTAACCACCACGTTCGTGGTTTGTGAACTCCTAACCTACCATGCTGTAAATAAGTGTTTGTTTTTCGTATCCCCATCTCGTAAGCGTTCGTTTCCTCAACCCGAAGCTACAGCACGCTACCACAAGAGACCGGGTTTTGTTTTCGTATCCTCCAGCGACCTTCCTTTCGACCCCAACAACTGGTCGTCGGAGGTGAGATACGACTGAGCACCCCGAGCTACAACAGCGGTTTATTCGCTGCTCTTGGTTGGCGTCGGTATCTTCTCCGCGACGTGGGCTGGGTTCACGGCTTGACGGAGGCGTCCGGTACATGGAAGAAACAGCACC
Organism: Rhipicephalus annulatus; assembly: GCA_013436015.1. Lineage (NCBI taxonomy): Eukaryota > Metazoa > Arthropoda > Arachnida > Ixodida > Ixodidae > Rhipicephalus > Rhipicephalus annulatus. The sequence continues at coordinate 61,076 of WOVY01010267.1, read as the reverse complement.
TCCACCAGATGTCACGGTGTCGTGACGTGGCCGAAGACAGGAGACTTCGTGGTGGTATTTAACTGTTTATATGGGCGTACCTGTGCCCGGTAAACGGAAAGTCCAATTACAGCAGCAGTCTTGCACAGATGGCAGTCTCGGACTGATAGCGGCGAACGCAGCGTCGGCCTTCGATCAACAACTGACAAGCGGCGAAGCGCGTTCGCATTTATACTCTTGCCGTCGAATGTTCTAGCGTTATCGCTGGCGGTGGCGTAGGTTCCAAAACAATCTGTACCATTCGCACAGTGGGCGTGATCTTATCGAAATGATCTACTACAGTCCGGAACCTTCTCGAAAACTGCAGGCGCGGTTTGCGCTGAGAATCGTGTGGTGTTTTGGGACGATAACAAAAACTTGAGAAATGGAACGTGGCACTATCGTCATCGGTCGGAAAACAATGCTTTGACTAACATATAAAATTAATTCAGTCATACTGCATCCTGGCTGGACACAACTTTGCTCCATTTGCCAGCGCTTCATGGAAATAGTTTTATCAGCATACAACATCGGAATACAAGCAGCCGCGGCCAGCAACAAATGCTAAAACCACGCAAAAACAAGCAATACCGGCAGTTTCCAGGGGTGGTTTTCCGGTGAACAAACAGTGTTGCCAGTGACGGGCAGGCTCTGGCCCAACCATCTGTAGGGCCTTGAAAGTCCCTGAATATCCTTGAATTTTCTCCTTTTAAACCTGTGTGAACCCGGGATCGACAGCGATGCAAGTCGCTGGGGATTCGTAGCACATAGTGGCAACCATCTTAAACATGGATGCAAGCACAACAACCAGATCAAAAAAAGAACACCGAGCAAGAGGTCTGGTGTTAGCATGCGAACAGCTTATGTCAAAAAGGCTTTCTGTGGGATCCAGTGGTCAACACTTGTTTGCATGCAGGTTCTGCACAACTACTGTGGCGTGAAACTGCTGCCACTGCCGGTAAGACTGCAAGGAACTCACTGGGGAACTGCTCACAGACTCCTTGGCGACCTTTGAGAGGTACGCAGGAGTGCTTTTATGTCATTTGCTTTTTCAAATCTAGAGGAAATGTAGTGCTCAGGACTGACACTACATTTTACTGCATTGTACTTTGCTATTGCATAACTTTTTTTTTTTTACAAAATAACTGGGGTGGAAGTGCTGTGCCAATTTGACCTGCTGCTCTAGGCTGCGCATAAATGACATCATCATCATCATCATCATGAGCCTGACTATGTCCACTGCAGGACAAAGGCCTCTCCCATGTTCCGCCACTCAACCCGGTCCTGTGCTTGCTGCTGCCAATTTATACCCGCAAGCTTCTTAATCTCATCTGCCCACCTAACCTTCTGTCTCCCTCTAACCCGCTTCTCTTCTCTGCCAATCCAGTTAGTTACCCTTAATGACCAGCGGTTATCCTGTCTACGCGCTACATGCCCGGCCCATGTCCATTACCTCTTCTTTATTTCAACTATGATATCCTTAACCCCCGTTTGTTCCCTAATACACTCTGCTGTCTTCTTGTCTGTTAAGGTTACACCTACCATTTTTCTTCCCATTGCTCGCTGCCGTCATCCTCAATTTAAGCTGAACCCTCTTTGTAAGTCTCCAGGTTTCTGCTCCGTAGCTAAGTATCGGCAAGATATAGCTGTTATATACCTTCCTCTTGGGGGATAGTGGCAATCTACCTGTCATAATTTGAGAGTGCTTGCTGAATGTGCTCCACCCCATTCTTATTTTTCTAGTTACTTCAATCTCATGGTTCGGCTCTGCGTTTATTACCTGCCCTAAGTAGACATAGTCTTTTACAACTTCAAGTGCACTATTACCATAAATGACAATTTTCACGATAATTGTCGATTGGACGTGTAAACTGCCAAATCTTGCGGATTATTATCATCAACCAAGCAACACTGAGCATTGGCTACACAAAAGACACGGCCGCATCCACATCTAGTGTAGTTTGATCACATGTTCGATCATTATTACGATTACGTTGTCATTCGGTTCGTTCATGGGATTTGCTAAAGTGGTAGTCTCATCATTGTTATGGCCGTGGTTTCCCCCCCCGCAGAAGTGGTGACACCAACGTGAGTGACTGTGGAATTATCTAGTACTTCAGTGAAACCTCGATAGTTTGTACCAGCAGGGAAGGCGGCATGATTGCACTAAACAGCAGCGCGCGTTTGCAAGTACAAATGTGCATCTCCTGTTGTGTGCCATCGTCACCAGTAAACCAATACTGTGCCACAGCAAATGCTGCCTAAAGTACCCGCCACAAAGTCTTTTCTCTCTTTTTTTCCAAAGTGCAGAAAACATACTGGGCTGACACTCTTGCACGATGTTCGATAGCACGCAGTGGCGATGCCAAGGAGCATATCGAAACTATTACAGCGTCCATGATACTGCTCTATAACACTAAAGTCAGCTTCCACCCCTGAAATAAGCCTGAGAGGTGCCGTTCTCAATGGCAAAGCCATCTTTCTGGTTATTGGCCTTAGCCATGGAAAGATTTCCTTTAGCTTACCTATCTCTCGAACTGTGCCTCTCAACCATCTCATACATTTTAACTTAATAGACTTACGCTCTACATCAGCCATGAGCATGCAATCTAATCTTGTTTTGTTGCGAGTGAGTCATTAAATTTATTGCAATTTTATGGTTTAGTAGTTTTCTAAGTCTCCTATGGTAATGTCTGCAAATTGTCTATATAGGCCATCAGAAACCTGAAAATTCTTTTTTGCTATCATATGTTCTATTTCTCAAAGGTAACTGGGGCTGCATTGTGGAAACGTGGTAGCGCAACTGTTGCATCACCAGTGCCCATCAATACCATCACGTGTACCATCATGAAGCTCTTGCAGGGACACGATCCACAAACAGTAGCTGCGCTGAGCATTGCAGTCAGTGTTGCTTCGTTTTAGACTTTTCCAATGAAGTAGTGACGATAGCATAGTCATGCCTTTTGTTTCTACCCTATGGTTCCTCACACTTCCTCTTTGGTGCCAGGGTAGGAAACAAAAAGGAGGCAACAAGCTATGAACATTGACACACAAGTTATTTTGATAGGCTTAGTTTAAACTGTGAGCAATACTCGGCAAAGATCACGCCTTAGTGTTCGAAAACATTCATCATTATTTGTAGTAGATCGTTTTGCTAAGATGGCGTGCAGGGCGTGAACATTCAAGATTATTCCGGAGCTGTACAAGGCTGGAAAGTTCAACATGTGATGTATGAAATATGGCGCATCCAAACGATGGCCAGTTGATTGACGGCCAATGTTCTGTTAGCTGCTATAAGAGTCAGTGTGTTGCTGTAATCAAACTTTCCATTTACTGGCTGCAAGTTTGGTCAAATGCTAAACAGTTTCATTTGAGACGAGTTGTTTCTTCTTTGGTCAGTGTCACGACCCTGTGACAGTATGCTGGCCCATTACAGTTGAATCTAGATTTAAATGTACTGCAATTAACTTAAGTGTAAAAACATTATCTGCATAAGATGTGTTTAACTCTTTATAGCCTCGTGTCTGTGGGGCACCATTTATAGGTAACAAATAGGCTTGTGCGAATAGTGGATCTTAGGATTGAAGCGAATTCAAAGTGAATTGTGATTTCGGCCGAATGATTTCGAATCGAATTCAAGTAGTGCACATTATCAAGAAAAATCGGCATATTGGTCATGATCTAACTAACATGCACAATATCTAAAAAATAAACTTGTGCAAATTTTATTATTTAACAACTTTGAATAATAGCGGGATTTGACTTTCATAGAATTCAAGTGATAACCTGCAAATCACGTTATGTTTCAAAATGTATAATACTTGGAGCAAATCAAGCGGTAAACATGCTTCTTGACTTAAAAATGATGGCTCGATGCAAGGGTAATGTGTTCATTTAATCTTGAAGTGTAGCTTTGTAGCAGTGCAGATTTTTTCTGCATAGATGTCCTTATGGCTTAGCAACCCCTTCACTGCATTTGAAATATTTTGACAGAAGGTTACATGCAGATTGATGCACATTTAAATAGTAGGGCCTGTATTCACAAACCAACCACAACCTTTCCTCGAGTTTTTCTTATCGGTTTTAAACTTTTATTGCGCATGATATACAAATTGGACAAGTATTCATAAACCAGTCTTGTCCTTATATTTTGCCCTGTTACCATTTTTGTGCCTTTATAACGTATGTAGAGAGTACTGGAAGTTGAGGAAAACGTGAGGTAAGGCCGTGGCTGGTTTGTGAATACGGGCCTAGGTCCTTTTACGGCTTAGCACTACTCTACTGCAGTGAAGCGACCTCTACAGGTCTTACATGTGAACTTCTTTTTATTTATTAATTTCGAATACTTCAAGATTTTCAGGAATTTTAGTTCCAATTGAAGCAGTTTCAAGTACTGTAATATTTGTTCAAATATTCAAACAATTTGAATACTCACACAAGACTAATAATGAAGCATTTCAATCAAGAGATTTTACTACAGTCGATCCAAGATATATCGAACTCGAACGGGATCGCAAAATTGTCCGATATATCGATAATTTGAAATACAAAATATGCTTGTGTGAGGCTTTTTAAGGCACTCCAGGCCTCAAAACAGTTTTAGCAAACTGTAACAAGTGGTAACCTGGTTAGCTCACAGGGTAAAAAAGAAAGCGCGAACTTTGCAAGTTACCGCACTTTCTTTCGCATGAAAATAGTCCGTAAACTCGTCTGGCTTCTAGCGGCGCCAAGTTCCAGTCATACTAAATATCATTGAATCTCTACAAATAAGCAAATTTAGCTCCTTTGGCCACAACAGCGTTGATTGACGCTGAACGCCGATGCAGGCTGTAAAAGGTTGGTTAGCGGCGACAACCACACAGGTACATTTCCATGGCACCGAAAACGTCAGCCATGATCTCTGCATCAATGCATGCAGAAGCAGCTACGTCATCTGCACCGATGAAGTCGCTCACTCTCCGAGATGATGTCCAAAAACGCGAGGCACTGTACGCCATTGTCAGTAATCCTGACTAGAGACCGGAACGTCATCCAAAATGCTTATTTTTTTGTAGAGTTTCTTTTGAACCTATTTAACATATAAGCATGAACTAAAGGATGGGAAATGTCTTAATCAAACATTTATTGTGCTTATAAGTGCTTAATTAGAGGTTTGCACCTAAAAATGTCTGTTTGCATTCGTGAATACTCATTTTGTTGAAATGAGCAGTTGACATGGAGAAAAACGTGAAGCACTTAGTGAGCTGATAATAACACATGTTAGGCGTACAATTTTTTTTGTCCACTTTTTAGCTTCTATCAAGGCACGATTATAGTGTGACGTAGAGTAGACGTGCACATGCAACAACAGACCAAGTTCGGCTCACTGCAACAACGTACAACTGGACTCGCCCGATACACTCCGAATCATGTGACGCTTACCAACGGGCTGATGGGACTCTAAGCGCCTTTGCGTGAGCGGTACTACAGTGTACCCCAGCCAGGTGAAGTGGGGCTAGCATAGCGCTAGTGGGCCCCCATGAAAGGTTTCCTTCACTTGGTTCGAGAGTAGTGCCACATGGTGCTTGCGTAAACGTGGCTAAAGAGTACTTCAGTGAGGAGTAGTGAGGTTAGACTAGCCCTAGTGTCCCACCCCTCTCTCTTCTCTCCCTTGAAGATCTCTATCATTTAGTTCGAGAGTAGCACAGCTTGGGATGAGGGAGGCTAGCTAGACTGTACTCCAGCGAGCCAAAGCTAAGCTAGGCTAGCGCTGCAGCTTACTGCCTACACGTCAGCTTCATTAGCGTTTGTGTTCATCCTAACGGCAGCTGTTGTAAGTCTGTCGAGCAATGCCAAAGATGAAGATGCCGAAAAGTGTCCTTATCAGGCAATGGACCAGAGGATCGCAGTGCTACTCTGTTGATGGAGAAACAGTATTTTGCCATTTATGTGGAAAGCAGGTGAGAAGATTTGAGAAAAGTCGACAATATTTCGTGCTTGACGACCACTCTGAAACACGCAAAGGCATAAAGCTCCCAACATCGCTTGCGCAACTGCCAATTTAAATAACTCCTGAATCTGCGCAAATAATGTGCATTTTGTGGTCATTTCACTGGAACTCAGATTGATTGTTTTGTTATTTTTATATCCGCTATCTGTGAACTCGTAGTCTCGGTCGGGTTCAGACATAGGCTCCCCAAGCATCGCTTAGTAGCACTGCTACACTTAAAAAGCAGCCCCATCTCTGGCGAAAAATAGAACCGGAAAATATAGGTTCCTCGTTTTTTCTTCTCTCCACCGCACGCTTCCTTGCACGTACAGAGCTCTCGCACTTGTGTCTCGCAATGTACCACTTGAAGAAGATCTTCCAGCTGCACAGGTGCTTCTAACAGTGAGGGTAATCACTGTAGAAGGGTTTGTTAATTACGCAGCAGACAATAGACGACAACGACTCCCAACTTATCACGAAATGCATTTCCAAAGTCCACAATATTGCCATGTGTGACGGTGCACGTCTAGAAAATTAAGCTTTATTCTGTCATACGTTGAAAATACCTAATGGTTCACATGCACTGCGATATGGAGCCACTGACTCGATTGACGTTCGATGTTTTTGACAATGAAAAACATATATTGATGTGCATGTTGGCTGAAGCAGATGCGTGCTATTGTTAACAAACTTTCGTGGCGTGCAAAAACGAAACACAGATTACTAGGCAATGCCACTAAGAAGCCCAAGATAGTCGCGGTCATATCCTCCGTACCGCTGGAGCATCAAAACGTACAAGTGCAATTGCTCTAAAGAAGTCTGTCGTATCCTGCGCACCTTCCTTGTGCAATTCGCTCTTTTATTCTCGCAGGTACTACGTAAAAAAAGTGTTCTCTGGAGCAGCACGAGAAAACAACTATGCACAAAGCCAATGCTTTGCGCAACGAACCTTCAACGTTAAGGCAGTCATTCTTGCTTGAAGATTTTGCTGAAGGAAAGAGAAGTGAATTTAACGCAGACCTATGCGAAGCATTGGTCGCTGCTAACATTCCTTGGGCCAAGATCGAAAACAAGACATTCAAGAATTTTTCGCAAAAGTACTGCAAACGAAATATACAATCAGAGTCCTCTTTTTGCAAGCAGTATTTGCGGCCAATGTATGAGGAAACATTAGCGAAAATCAGACAAGAACTCGGTGAATCATACATATGGATTTCTGTGGACGAGACAACAGATGCGACCGGATGATTACTTCGACATTTTGTTGTTTGAAAGCTGGATGCAGAAAAAACTAGAACACTTTTTTTAGTATGCTCAAAACAACTAGAAAAAACAATTGGTGATAGCATCGCCTACTTTTTGAACTCTACCTTAAGGATACTGTACCCTTCCGGATTCCACAGCAACTTAGTATTGCTACTCTACACAAATGCAGCAGCTTATATGCTCAAGGCAGCTGCACATCTCAAGGTACTTTACTTCGAATTATTGCATGCCACTTGCCTTGCCATTGGGAATCGTTGGGTCTATGAAGAGTTGAGAAAATCATTCAATTCTGTTAACGAACTAATAACTGCAGGCAAGGCAGTGTTTTTTAAAGCGCCTTCACCCATTCATTCTTTGAAGAGCTTTTGCCGGATGTGCCTTTTCCATCAGAGCCCGTTGTTACTCGCTGGAGAACTTGGCTGAAAGCAGTGGACTACTACAACAAACGCTTTGCTGGTGTTGAAGCTGAACAGCTTTGCAGTGAATGAAAGCATCGCCATGGGAAAAGCCCAGACTGGCCTGCACCACGATGCGCTTGAATCTGAATTGGCATACTTGAGTGCTCACTTTACTTTCCTCACAAAAAAGCATACAGAAACTTGAAAGTTCGGACATATCTCTGAGTCGAACTGTCGAGCTAATTTTGAATGTGCAGGAGAGGTTTGCCACTGTCATCAATGGACCTGCCGCTGACAAGATCAACTCGAAGCTTAAATCTGTCTTAGAAAAAAATCCAGGATTTCATGAGCTGAAAGAAGTGTTCAAAGTTCTGAGTGGGGCAGATTCGAAGATGTCAGATGGAATTAGAGCGTCAAAAGTGCCTGACTACAAGTACACTACACTAACTTCAGCGGATGTCGAGCGTTCTCTTTTTCCATACAAACAATTACTGACTGAAAGAAGGCACCACTTCATGCCCGAAAACCTTAAGATGGTGGTGATTTGCCACTGCTTTCATAGGCTTTCTCACATTCTCCAATAAGCCTAGCTTTCACCTAAATTTGTTCAAATGGTTATTCTCTCCTAATTATTTTCATGCAAAATGAACTTCTTTCCCAAAGCACGAGATTCGGCTGCTGTGTTTGTTAGTTAGAAGTCGAAGTTTTGTCCTGAAAAACTCTGCTGAAGTAATTATGCATTGTGTTTATATATGCCTAAATGATAGTTTAAATTACCTAGTTATGTCTTGATGTCAATATTTAGGACTTATTGTAGTGCCTAAAACTTTGTTTTTTCGTGGCTAAACTTCCAGGCTCTAATCATGATGCACACGCCGTAAGTTGACACCTGGCACCAAAGCCTGAACCAATGATGCTTTGCTCGATGTCGCTCCTAGCATCAGTCATAAAATTTTATCACTGTGAGCGGGTTAATGTTGAGCTTAGGATTTACAGTGGACTCTCAATAAACGAAACTTGCTTAAACGAAATTGCCTCAATAATGAAACTAAACAGAATCATATGGCTGGATTTCTGTGTCTAGTGCAGTAAAATTTATCAGTTAATCGAAACACTGCTTATTGATCACCTACGGTTAAACGGCACAAACGCTAAACACAGCATAGACTTGCTCATGCAAAAGGTGGTCTCACAATCATGACTACACTTCAAGACAAGCCAATCCAGTAGCCAATCTCGCTTGTGCTGGCTGCGGAAGCCGAGTCACGAATCACTTGTGTGTCAGGCCTATTTGTGCAGCTAGGTGCGGTGGAAACGGTGTATACTTCAGCCCAATCAAGAGGAAGCGGCCACACAATGCACTCCCACTTGAAAAGAAGCTCCAAATTATTCAGGAGCTCGATCGGAGCGACCTGCCTGAGATGGAGATAGTGAAAAAATATAACATCCTGAAATTGATGCTGTCGTAGATCTTGAAAGACAAAGAAAAAATTGAAGGCGCTGTAAACAACAGGACCTTTACCTCTATACGGATGCAGATACGAACGACACCTTCTGAAGAACTAGAAAAAGTTCTTTTTCTGCGCTTCAAGTGTGTACGGAATTCCAATTTACTCTTAAGCGGAGCAATTCTCTAGCAGAAAGCTCGAGAGATGGCCATGCAAATGGGTGTTCAGAACTTCATTCTAAGCGACAGATGGCTCAGCTGCTTCAAAACACGCCATGTCCTAGTCTTCAAAGCAACTTCAGGTGAGAGTGCTGCAGTCAACAGGGAACATTTGCATTGACTGGCAACAGGGGCGGCTTAAGGAAATTTCGATGGGCTTTGAGCCATGAGCCGTCTTCAACGTGGACGAGATGGGTCTTTTTTATAAGGCGCTTTATTCAGAGACTCTCGCCTTTAAAGGTGAAGCAGAAAGGTGAAGAGGAAAATGCAGTAAAGATCGCACCACTGTGCTGGTGGGTAATTGAAGCTGTTGGTAATAAGAAAATTAAGGCACTCACATTGTTTCAAGGGCGTTCAACACCTTTATATTGCGTACCATGCGAACGAAAGAGCATGGATGACCACAGCCATTTTCAAAAACTGGCTTCGGGAGGAAGACTAAGTATTTACGAGGCAAAGCAGGAAGGCCGTCTTCATTGTGGATGATTGCCCAGCCTACGGTCAGGTTCAAGGATTCCAAGGCATCACTCTGGAGTTCTTGCCAGCCAATGCAACGGCAGTGATCCATCCGATGGATCAAGGGGTTATTCAGAACATGAAGGTTGATTACCGCATACAATTGCTCCATTGAATGCTGCTTTGTGCAGACAGTGGGAAATGCTACAGCATAGATTTATTGGCAGCCATCCACATGTTGGCTCGTGGCTGGGAGCAAGTGAAGGCAACAAGAATACACAGATGCTTTCATCATGCTGGCTTTGAAGCTTAAGAAGCAGTATCTGATGAGTAAGAAAGCCCTGCTGATGCCGACATTGTGGCAGTATTCAGTCAGGTCGTGCCCTCGGCCCATTTCACGCTGCAGGACTACAAATCAATTGATCAAAATGTATGTACCTGTGAGGAAATTATCGATTTGCTTCAGCAAATCGCTCACTCGGGTTCCTTAAACGTAATTTGAAACACACCCCCTCGCACTTGCGTAAACTGGCTTATATCACCCTAATCCGTCCTAAAATAGAATATGCCTCAGCCATTTGGGATCCCGATCAAGACTACATTATTGAAAACATCGAAGCCCTGCAGAACCGTGCTGTACGTTTTATTTTTTCTGATTATTCACGTCACACCAGCGTCACTTCATTAAAACTTCGTGCCGAACTAGAACTCTTATCACGTCGCCGTAAAATTGCTCGCTTATCACTACTTCATAAGCTCTACCATCACACATCACTTCACGAGGATTTCTTTAGGCCACCCCCTGCCATCTTTCCGCGCCGCGATCATCCCTTTAAAATCGAACGCTTCCCTTGTCGCACTTTTCATTCTGCTAGATCCTTCATACCGCGCACAATAACCGAGTGGAATGACTTACCTTCAAACATTGCAACCGTCACCGATATCACTGAATTTCAGAACCTACTAAACATGAGTGCAAGCGTGTGAACCTTTTGCGGCATTCCCCCCTCTTTTTTCTTTTTTCTGTAAACCGTGTTTTTTGTAGAAACTTCGTATAATCATGGTTCGTGTTATTTATTGCTGTGTTTGCCTAATTCAGTTATTCACACGTGTTTTTGGTGATGATGCCATTCCTTTATGCTTACTGGCGCATATGTTTGTAGTAAGCTAGATTGCGTTTTATTCTACTCTTGTGACTCTATTTCCTTCTTTGTGTAATTCAATTTTAATTGTTTGACTCATATTATTTCTTCTGAATATTTAAGATTATGCGGTAAGAACATTGACCTTATATTTATTCTAATGTACTTAGTAGCTGTATGGTGTTTAGTTTGCGTGTTTTCTGGTTCTAATATTCATTTCATGTACCTGTATGTGTTATAGCCCCCCCCCCCCCCTATGTAATACCCTCCTGTGAGAGGGCCCTTAGGGGTATTCTGAATAATAAATAAATAAATAAATAAATAAATAAAATGATTGCCAAAGTGCAAGATGAGGATCAATCTTCCAGTGATGAATGTGATGACAATATTGCCAGTGCAGTGATGCCACCAGACAGATCAGCTAAGAAGGCTGTTGAACTTTTGCAGCGCTATTTTGAGCTTGAGGCTTGCCCAGAATTTCTGGCTAGTTTCTCGGGCATGGGTGCGTACCTTGGGTGCGTACCTTGAAGCAACAACTCAAGCTTGCAAAACAAAGCACCCTTCATTCTTTTTTTTTCCTACTCATCCACAAGAGTAAGGTGAGGTTTAAATAAAGGTTTCGGTTCATTAAATAAGTGCACTTTCCTTAAATGAAACTTTTGATAAATGGAAGAGTTTTCTGGGTCCCTACCGAGTTCTTTTTTAGACGACTCGACTGTATAAGAAACGAGGCGAGAAGTCTAGAGCCACAAAACACAGCGCTGCTTGCTGACAACAAAGGAGCAGAATTCCACCATCGACATTTTAGTGATGTCACTTGTGACTTTGCAGCAGGCAGCCACTGTTTTGGTGTGAAAACATAGAAGAAGCATAGCCTTTGAGATGTGCCTTTTAAAACCGAAAACACTAAAATACGTCACGAGGTTGCACATTTCGAAGGCCATGCTTTTTAGGCCTGTATGTCATCATGCGTGAATGCACAAGAAAAGTAATTTGAACATTGCAACGAGGTCAGCGAGTTTCTTCGTACTCTCGATCTTGGTGCCCTCAGCAATCAGTTTTATTGAAGACCTCTGTGGCCACACGTTAAAACCTACAGATCGCGCATCAAGCATACCGGTGCACTCACACACAAGTGCCACGCAGCAAACCATATCAACATGGTGGAATAACACTGCCTTTTCATCGTCTACATGCGAAGAGAAATTTGAACTTGCCATAACGCTGCGGAAAAATTATCAGCTTTTGTTGGATAAAATGCATTTTTCGAGCTTCAGTGCTGCGTAGCGTTCGATATAGCAGATGTGCTATACCGCTGTGCGGGAATTCAATATATGTGTGCAGCAGTCTGATACTTTTGCATTGGTAGTTCAAGGGGATTTTTCAACTGTTTAATATAGCGAATAATTAGGCTTGTGTGAATATTTGAATGCTTTGAATATTCATATGAATAGAAGAATATTTGAATTTGCTTCGATTCAACTTTAAATAATTGAATATTTTGAAGTATTCGACAGGAATGAATAGATGTGTACTAAACCGCATGCAACCGCTTGTAAAGGTGGCTTCACTGCAGTATAAGAGTGCTAAGCCGTGAAAGAATTTGTTTAAGAAAAATTTGCTCTGCCGCGAAGCCCCACTTCAAATTTAAATGGACCCTGCAACACTTTTTGAGCATGGTCAGCAAACGCTTCCGATGGGTAGTCGAGGCTACCGAGAACACGTGAACTAGATATTGATAGTGCAGCACGTGACCTTAAATGCACAATAAATTCTCAACGTCACATAAGGATTGTTTTATTTTCCCGGCAAATGACGCCACAATGTCAAAAATCGCTCGTCACAGCGATTGTAGCAGCGATTGGCTGAATCGGGCATGGGGTGCTCAGTCGTTACTGGAGCTGCTGTGTGTAGCCGGGACATGTTCATGTGTACATGCATGATCGCACTGAAAATTTGCGAATTCAAATAAAAGAGAAAAAAAGTGAGGAAAAGTGCTCAGGGTCACGTCACGCAAGTGACGTATTTTCTTTCCCTATGCCATTCCTTGCTACTTTCCTTCAAGCACTTTCGTCCGGACGAGAAGACAGAATACAATTGCAGCATGTAGCTAATCTTTGTGCCTTCTCTCATACTGGAAAAATTAAAAAAATTTTTGCGGCGGTTAATTCATAAGGCAATAATCTTCTTTAGTGAATACATTTCATGGCAACTTGAAAACCTGTTGCAGGATTCCTTTAAATAAATATATTATCTTCTATTCGACTGATCATTTTCTAATCTTAAAAGCTTCTTTTGCGGGCTTATACACTCTAGCTGTAATGAGTAATATTACGTATTTAACAGGTTATCACTTGCATTTTATTGAAAGTCAAATCCTGCTACTTCTCAAAGTTGTTGCAATTGCTTTGAATGGAAAAAAAATAGAGCTCTCGCATAGAGGCCTTGTTAAAAAATATATATATTGTGCAGGTTAGTTCTTTACGCAACATATATTCTATTCGAATTCGATTCGAAATTATTTGACCAAAATTACTATTCGCTTCGAATTCGCTTCGAACCAGAAATTCACTATTCGCACAAGCGTACCAATTATTCACTATATCCAAGTTTGATAAGTCCAGGATAAACTGTTTAGCAAAGTTTATAGCTTCTGCAAAGAATAGCTGACATAATAAATAACTACAGTTAAAGATCAATATAACAAACTTTGATATGACAAATTTTTGTTGCTCAGTGGACTCATGAAATTGAGCCTGAATAGACCATGAAATAATGTTCTGCTTAATGGTAGTTTTATTTACAGAGCGATGAACACGGCTATGGAATTTAAATATGAAACCAATCGTACTCGAGACAGTGGTTCACTTTATGCAGAAATTTAGTTTTAGTGTAAGGTAGAGAGGTGGGTGAGTTGAAAATGATGCATGCTGAAAAAATCAGCTCGAACAAGGCGAAGCTGCAGAAGAAAAGTATGCAGTACGTGTGCTGTCCAACAACTAAAGTTTATTGAAAAAAAAAAATTGAGTGCAGCAAAAGCCAGCACATGTTTGCATAGAAAATTTGGGTTAAACTTGCACGCCTCACAATCTAGTGGACGTTTCAGAGATGCAATCATTGCCAGTAATAAAGAACACTTGAGCAAGTTCATGTGCCCTTTTGTCTTTGCCTTTCAGCACAATGGCAGTGTTACTGAACACAGGTTCACACCCTTTTCAGGGGGTCGAAAATTGTGCTAGTAGACTATCCTTCTCTTCTTGTGCTTCATCTTGTTCGTGCTGATATTTTATGGCATGCTTAGTTTTATAAATTTCTGTTTAATGTGAGTGTACTATATAAGTAAGCATTCCAGGTTTTATAACTTGATGTTCAGAATATGGTTTCTCAAACTGAGTTCCACAGAACCCACAGATGCTGTGGAAGACGTTTTAGATTGCCATGAACATCCAGAATGGATGCAACCCACTTCCATTTTACCCGCATTGTCACCTAAGTTCTTTTACTTTCGCAAGAAAATATGCATTGCATTTTGCATTTTATAGTGGCATTACACACTGCACCTGGACCTTGGGAGTCTATGAGTACTGAGAGACTCAAGCTATACATAGAGGCACTATTGGCATTAGGACTCATTCTCATATTTAGTGGCGAACTTTCTCAGATTCGGTCATAGAGGATTCCGCACGCCTGAAAGGCCGATCCAAGTCCTCTATGTATGTTGTCACCCTTTCGTTAGGGCCTTGAACTCTTGTCTCTATAGCACGCTCCGCTGTCTTCCTGTCTGCTCGGGCAAAGGCCTTGAGGAACTGCCAGTGAAACTCATCCCATGACGTAAGCATTGCTTCGCGTTTCTCAAACCACGTTTTCGAGGAGTCCTCGAAAAAGCAGTACACATAGCGTAGCTTGCGCTCTTGGGTCCCATTGTTGATGACGGTGATCCAGTCGAAACGCTCGAGCCAGTCGTCGGCATCTTCAAAAGCAGCTCTGTGAAATGCCTTCGGCGTCTTGGGTTGGTTGACAACCAGATGCGCTTGTGCTGGCACGATGACCTTTGGGGGTGTTTGGTTTATAGTCCTCTGTCATTTGGGCAGCGAATCATGCTTTGGCTAGCGTCACTGGAGACGACCACTAGAACGCAGGTGTGCAGAGGTAAGCTCGCTTGAGCTATTTAATGGACTTGCGTCTCGGGTGCTCTCTGGGTATTGTATCATCTACTCCACCCTGCACCTCCACCAGAAAATGTTACAAGGACACAGGGATACGGGCACAAAACAGGGTGTTTACTCTTGGTACAAAAGGCCAAAAAACAAAAACCAGAGCATGCGCACACCGAACTGCTTTGTTATCCTCTTTTGATAGGCTGGCCACCATAGTTGCCAGCCTACCTTGCGTAAATATTGATCCCTATAGCACTCCCGCTTTTATAGAGGTTATATTTTTCGGGTACTGTTGTATGGATACTGTGTTCTATTACCTAAAAAATTTCACTAGTAATTTTAACAAAGGCTCACAGTATCCAGCCATAGAGAGTTTTGTTAATAGATTATGACACACGCTATCAAAAGCTTTGCTAACATACACGAATAGAGCACATATCACTTAATTAGCATCGAGAGCAGAAGTTATAACGTCTGAAATATCTTATAGGAGGTCTTGTGTGCCTTTACCCGGTATAAAACCATATTGTGCATCTGATATTATGTGATTGGCATCAAGGTACGTGAACATAGCTTGCAGGATATGTTTTTCTCGTATTAAAAATTGCAAGGTAAAACAGATACAGGACGGTAATTTTAATACTTATTTGGTGCAGCTCTCTTGAACAAAAGTATCACTAAAGCTGTTTTCATTTCTTCTGAGATAATTCAAATGTCCACGAGAAGTGTTAACTATACACGCTTATAGCATGAAAGTTCCTGTGTAGCACATCTGCGGAAAGTCCGTCAATACCTGGTGATTTATTAGATTTTGAGTTGAAAAAAATTGATTGAAGATCACATTCTGAAATAGAAGGAAGATGTGCAGATGCGCATGTACTGTATTTAGAGTAGATACTTCAGATCAAAGAACAGATTTTCACCAGTGTCACAAACGAGTGCACGCACCATCGTCCAAAGAAAGGTGCTTTTATATTGGGAAGACGATATCCAACGACTAACGGCGCAGCAGTGGCGCCACCACGTCTTCCCTACACCTGTACGAAGGGAGAGACATGTGTTCAAAGAAAAAGGGATGACCTTAAGAGGGGTCGGGACATCCCGAAAGACTTTTGACTGCTTTGAAATCGGCATTCGGCAATCGCCGTGCAACCAGCGAAAAGCGTGGTCGTCAGTGCCGCGAGGCTTGCGCAGGCAGCGAGTATGGAGTGACCCGCGCAATGTATGTAGAGGGCTGCAATACCGGGCGCCCTCGTCGTCTACTAAGCTGGCGAGATCTTCAGCGGCACTTGTAAACTCTCCTACATGTACCAAGAGCTGGCCTGGTTCGTACAGAACTCTTCATTGTGACATTTTTAAACTGTTATATTATATTATAACCAGCTTTTTAATAAATGTAGTTGTGTGCGCTGCGTCGCACGACAAGCTCAGAAGCGCAAGTATGATCTCGCTTCGTAATTATTTCCTTATATTCCTCTTTTCTTTCCATCGTGTTATTAACATTCTGCATTGTGGTCACTTGTACCTGCTGTAGCATTCTTTTAGAACGTAGTATGTTTTGTAGTTGTTCCTTTCATTCGCATATTAGTGTTTTTACTCTGTTATTTTGTGTTAATCTCCTTGCCATTGCCCTTGTTTTAATTAAATGGTCGTTTGTGTTTAAGCAGATGTCCATGTCTGCTCTATGAGTGCATCGGTCAGGCCCATACATCACCACATGTGCAATCCCGCAAGGGTCAACGAACCTGCTAATAAATTTGAGATGTGCCACTTCGAGGCCTTTCAGGCGTTGCAGGCCGAAGCTCAAAGTAGAAGCCTGCGAGTCTGCCGCACATCGATTGTTGGATTGGCGGGGCCTCACCCAAAGTGTGTGACAGCCAGCCTGATTTGAAACCCTCCTGTGACACAGAAGGCACTGCCATGGCCCTGAAAAAGGCACTGCCACGGCCTGGCCCTTCAAGAGCATGCCAGGCCGTATAACCGTGATGTTGTAAATCCAAGCGAGGTCATTTCTGTCACAGCAATGATATCAGCCCATTGCGAGAGCTCCTTAGAGCTGCCATCAAGGAGGAGCTACAAAAGATGCAGGTGACTGCTTCACCTGTAGGTCAGCTCTCCGTTGTGGAGATGGTACGCGCTGAACTACAAGCTGTTCATGCTCTCCAACAGTACAAGGCACCACAACAGTGGCACTGCATTGAAATTAGCTACGCGGAAGCAGTGCGACGTGCTCCATCGTGCAGTTTACGCAGTTTGTTGCACCCTAATTAGGGTTGCGCTCATCAAATAGAGGTAGGCTTCAGTCCTTGCAGCCTGCCATTGGATGCCAAAGCACGACCGAGGAAGAGTGCTATATGGCGTACACCCGACCACAGGCCCCTTTGTTATCACTGCCGGGAAGCCGGGCACATCTACCGTATATGTCCATACTTCCGTGTGGGTCTCCGCGGATTTTCGTCAAATGCACCTCGTCCAATACCAGGCGAGCAACCACAGGAAATAGAAAGCTTCATCTCATATTGTGGCAATATTGAACATCGGTTGCACAGGCCCCACTTGTCGTCGCCTACTCGCTACAGGTCACCGAGCCCAGCATATTCATGCGGCACCTTGAGGCGCCGCTCACCCAGTCCTGCAGGTCGGGAAAACTGAGTATAGCAACCTTTGGAGGTGAGGCCGCTGACGCTGAATGTATGAACGATCCACAATTACGACAATAGTGACCGCAGCAAGAAGATTTATAGATAAAGTCAAACGTGGTATGAAGAGCGGTAATCGTGGACAACGAAGCACCAATGGCACTAATCAACACTAGAACAGACACTTTCTTCATGAGCATGGGCCTTGCCTGCAGGCTGAAGAAGGTTTCTACCCAGTGGGCTGGGTCCCAGATTGGTACGGCAAGAGGCCATCTCCTCACTACCGTGAGACGATCCACAGCGCAATTTGGTATTCCCGGATTTGCGTATCTCGGAGATTTTGTAATACTGCCAAGTTGCTCGAGATGCCTGATTCTCGGACTGGACTTTCTGCATAATAACGAAGCTGTGATTGACTTGCAAGAGTCGCAGGTGACGTTTTTCACAGCACATTCTTTAGCGTGCAACCCTCACCACAGTTACGTCAATGCTTTGAGAATTGTCGACGATGACGCCACATTACCGCCGAAGAGTAGCATGTTGACCTTGGCAACCTGCGACGTTTTGGATGAATTCAACGACTGTGAAGGTATTGCGGTGCAAATATCTTACTGCTACTCAAACGAAACATCTGCATAGCCTGAGGCCTTGTTCGGTTACAGAATAAACGCTCTCGAGTTCTGCTGACCAATTTCAGCAATGAGTTTTGGCACATCCCTAGAGGCACCACTATCACTTTGCTAAAATCGCCGACTTTTTCGATTTCGGCACATTGGACAAGAGTTCGTCGGATGCAAAAGCTTGTGCTGAGCTGGGCAGCCTCAATCACGTTAATCCATACTTGCCAGATTCACGAAAAGAGCGGCTTCTAAACCTTGTGACATAATTTTCAAACTGCTTTTCCACAGCATCGAAGGTTCAACGTACTACCGTTACCAAACACCGTATTGTCACCAAGGAGACGGTGCGGCCTCTTAGCCAACGTCCATACCGTGTGTCCCCAAGGAAAAGACACGTGATTAAGCATCAAGTTCAAGTAATGATGAATGATGACATGATTCAGCTTTCAACAAGACCGTGGGCATCGCCTGTTGTCCTAGTAAAGAAAAATGACTACACACTGCGCTTCTACGTTGAATACAGACAGCTTAACAAAGTCACAAAGCCAGACGTTTATCTTCTGCCTCGGATTGATGACGCCTTAGACCATCTACGCTGTGCATGCTTCTTTACATCATTAGATCTCAAGTCAGGGTCCTGGCAAATCGAAATCGACGAGGACCACTATGAGAAAACTGCATTTGTGACTCCCGATGGGCTCTAGGAATTTAAAGTCAATATTAAGTTCACTTAGTTTCAGCCTACAAGGTAATGATATTACCGCAGCTGTATCTACTAGCATATTTCAATATGTTGATGACACAGTCATTTTGTCCTGGCATTCTTGCTTTCCAGAAGCAGTTTACCTTGTGCAAGATGCTGCGATAAGTTTCATGAACTGGTTCGCTAATAATGTGATAATGGAAATGTTTCTGAAACACAGCTAATTTGTTTCGGCAATCCACTGGAAAAAGTCAATTTAGTAGTCCCATTGCCGGCTCACTATTAATCTTGTTCTTCTTGCTCCTGTTTCTTTATTTGTTGAACACCTTGGTGTACTTCTCGACAGAGACTTCTCCTGGAATTCTCATCTGGATTACGTTTGTTCGAGGCAGTCTCTCAGACATTACACACTATTAGATTCTATCAGTTCGCGAAACGATACTGCTAGCATTAGGTTGTGATGTTCACGCCATTTGGTCGCTGTGTGATTCGTTGGAAAAATAGAATAAACTCTGTCCTTCGCTCTATATTGAAATTGATTAGCTATGATTTACAACTGCCCTCAGGTTCAGGCCTTTTAAATCACTACGATGATGTGATTTTGAAGCCCTCCTTATTGGAACGGCTGTCCTGGGGCATTTTTGAGCCAACAAATATAGGACTATATGTCCCAACCAAAAACCGTTCGACCCAAAAACCACTTTTGGGTGATTTGCTGCTCCGCCGGATATGGCCGGGGCACTCGGAGCTACTTCTTATTACCATGCTTTAATAAACTACCTGGAGAGTTTTTTATGCTAAATCAAAATTCAATATAAAGCGATTTCTTCGTTGTATTAATCTCCAGCTCTTTGGTTATACTTCTTCTTTTCCTAGGGTAAATGCATTAGCTGTATAAGAACCTAAAGGTTGCCATGTTGCATCAGGGTATGCGTTGCTTGTGGTGCACTAAAGAAAATATAATTCATGTTTTTCTAATTTTTTCTCTCTCCTTTTTATTCTGCATGCATTAAAACGATGTTATAATGCTTTGGCATGTTATTTTTCATTTTCTTGTTTTTTTTCTTCCTTCTCCTTTTTCCATCACCAAAAATCATATGGTGTCCTATTATTGTATAATTGAATGTCAAGCTAGGTGACACAACTTGTCTTAGTGTCAGTTTTATTTTGTCTTGCACTGCTGTACAAGCACAGCAAGGCAGGGAACCAGGCAGCTTTTCGCATGTGCATACTTTATTTTGCATGCATACATGAATAAAAAGTGTCTGCATCTATGTGGTCTCATATATATATTAAGTCTTGTGGTCTGCTGTCTGTTGGCTCTGCCCTTCAAGCCCAATGAGCTTTTGGCAGGCCAATCTTGTATTTCTGTGACGCTTTTTCAAAATGCTAGTAAAAGATTAGTGTTATTGTTATTAGGTACTGTTTTCTATCTGTGCAAACTTTCTGAGAAGCTGGAGTTACGAATCTTTCCAACTGAAGGTTTTTTTTAGATGATTGTTTTGAGTTGCTGTTTAGTGACTGAACTGGTGCAGTACTAAAACCCTTTGCAGACAAATGAGGAATGCGTGCCATTTTTTCTCAGCACATTTATAGGCAGTCATTTTCAAGGGTGACGCTTTCTAGATAACCAAGAAATCACCCTTTTTCATTTTCAAGCAAGTCTGTGTGAAAGAAAGCGTTGCCCGGCTGTCATGATTGCTTTGTGTTCAGAATAGCAGTTTTGTGTTCTGAAAATTAGTCGCTATATGGTTCAAGACTTTTTAAAATTTCTAATAGCTTAAGTGGCTATTTCACTTGTTTGTCAACACATGTGCTTCTTATACAAATTTGTTTGAGGGGTCACTTTTTAATGACTGTTTTATCTTTCACTGGTCCATGATTTAAATTCAAAAAGCCTGTAATTAAAAATAAGCAGTCGGAAACAGGCCTTGGTGAAACAGCTGCCAGACAGGACAACCAGCAGTCCGTTGTCAGTGGACGGGGACCTAAGCCAAACTTTAAAAGTATCCCTGGCTCCTCCCCTCTCCCCATGAAGTTGCCTTGAGGGGTGGGGAGAGGAGTTGTGGGAAGCTTTTGAGCCCCTGTACTACATTTCATCGCTTACTTGATGCAGTCAAGTGCATGTTCAGAATTATGTTATGTCTTGGAGGAGACAAGAGCATCTCTGAGAGCTTGTTGCTCTTAATGAATAATGAAATGATATCATGCATTGGTGCAATTTAACAGTGACTAGTTAAGTTGGCCTTGAGAGTATACAGGGCACCAAGTTGTGAGTGCAGCACTTGTTCTGCAACTGCATTCTACTACACCCTTGTAATGTTCACTTTAATAGTCTGCACTGCTTTCCTCTTATGTGCAGGTGCGAGGTTCCTGCAGAGATGCCAGTGGATTTGCGTACAAAACTGATTCTGTGCCTGGTGTACCTTGGTGGTGGCGAGCAGCTGACGGGCGGCCTTTTGGACCAGCTGCAGCGTGATGAAGACCCCGAGGATGCAGGCGATCTTTTCCTCGACGTGGCTGAAGCGTTGATGGAAGTGAGGCGCGTGCAAGAGGCTCGGCCCTTGCTCCATGCGCTAGTCAACACGCGCAACTACGGAATGGTCAGTGCCAGCAATATCCAGTGTAGAGCCACAAACTTTTGATTCCAGGGGTGTCATTCTGGACACTGTCAAATTCTGAGATGTTGTCATATTCTGCCATTGATCGATGCTGATTGGCCAAGTGAGCTGCTATGACCTCTGTGATTGGCTTAAATGCCACCATTACAAAATTCGACAATACGGCAGAATTGGAAAATGTTCAGAATAGCACCCTATTCTGAGATTCTGTTGTAGATTGTTGTAGACAATAATTTTTGTGCACTCCTTGCTCTCATTTAGTATTTTAGCAGCGAAAATTTTTTGTCTTCCAGAGCCTTGCAGCTGTGGGTGAAACCTAGGTTACTGAAAAAGTCCTCAGAAGTACAGTACTGCAGCAGCGCCTTAAACTTTTGCTGGCTTCTACAAAGAAGAATGGCACTTTTTTATTTCCTCTTGTTGGAACCCACTGCCTTGTCTCTGAATAGGCTTTGTGGTAAAGCAGTGTGCCACCCATTTTGAAACGTCTGCTATGTATTCTTTTGGACTTGCCTGGAGTGTTTATATAATTGCTGTCACGCTAAAATTACCGAAATTGATGCAGCCTCACTGCTAGAAGCCTATCAACGCTACATTGATGCCAAAAGCGTATTTGCCTAAGACACTGCTGTTGCTGGCACTCTATTGCTCTTCAGTGTTGGAGTGTTTTTTTTATTATTATTCGCTGGCATCGCCTGCATGGCATTGCCTTTTTCTCAGAGACCTCCTGTTGTGCAGCTTCTTTTGTGTATAACGTGTACCATTCTTGCTGTTTTTTGTTGTCACGATGCAGTGGAGGTCACCAATGTAGAAACACGGGCACTCCAGGACTTTGCTTTTCAGAAGAAGGGGCAAACCTTTAAAGCATATGTTCAGGTGCCCAATGCATTAAAAAACGGTGAATAGGCGAGGCGATGGTGGTTAACTGGTAACATATGGTTAGCTGTCTTGCAGTGCACCTCAGGTGCTTTAGGTATTTTACCAGAATCATTGGTGACATTCAATGTGGATGGAATCACCACTGAGACCTGTATATCCACTTACTAAAGCTCATTTCAGGTCCTTCTGGACAGAATGTGAATTGTAACAGTTGGTTTCATGTGACAGGACTACAGGAATATTGTTTTATCTCAGAGCTTGCTACATGCCTTGACAGGTTATTGAAGCTTGTCATTCATTTCACAGTCAGCTGATTTTCAGTCAGATGTCGATTTTTCAAATATGTGCGTGAAAACCCACATACTTTCATGGCACAACCAGAAGAGAGTATTATGTCTGAGAACATCTGAAATTTTGGCTGCTTTTTTTATTTATTTTATTTGCAATACCCTCAGGGCCAAACGGCATTACAAAGGTGAGTGGTTGCGAAAGAAAAGACAAACATTTTTACAAATGCAGCGGCGAATCTTACATCGAGCAGAAGACCTTAATTATACAGGTTAGCTAACAGGCTGTTCAAACCCTTCGCCTTTACTTTACTTTCTGCTTAAACCTTTACTTTCTACTCCCTAAAGTGGCGTTAATTAAAGTCACCACAAATGCCACATTCATCATGTCTCAGGCTTGAATCAGCTTTGCCTCGAAGTCAGCTTTGCCTCACACTGATGGGCTGCTATTAAGTTTTTGTTAGCATTTTGAAAAAGCGTCACGAAAATACAAAATTGGCCTGCCAAATCCTCATTGGACTTGAAGGGCAAAGTCGACAGGCAGCAGACCAGAAGGCTTGAAATATATAAGACCACATAGATTCAGACACATTTTTTTTTCGTGTATGTATACAAAATAAAGACATGCTTGTACGGCAGTGCAAAACAAAATAAAACTGATACTAAGGCAAGTAGCATCACCTAGCCTGACATTCTTTTTTTTTTTTTTTTTTTTTATTGGCGCTAGTATGCCCTACGGCATCAGTTAAATAAAAAGGAGAAGTTTTGTTTCCTGTATGAAGGCCAGGAGTTGTCGATGCAGTGGACCGTGCGTCCAGCGCGTCAAGTCAGGTGGTCGGCCGGGGTGGTGGTGAAGGCCGCGTAGGTGGCGAGTGCGAGCCTGGTGAAGGCCCGGGCAGGTTCCCAATAGGTGATCAAGCGTTGCCTCTGTGGCTGGGGCAACGCAGAATGGGCACGTCGTTGGGGGAGGCTGTGCACCAGATGTCCATGTAGCCCGGATTGCAGGAGTCAAGGCGGCGCCCACACGAATCCTCCTGAGCGCAACCTCCTCTCGGCGAGTTAAGCCGCCGGGAAGGTCGGATCCACGCGGAGGAATGAGAGCACGCGTGGAGCGCCGGAGGGTTTCTTTGTGCACGAGCAAGCTGTCCTTCGGGGACAAACGAAGTAGAGGCAGCGGGTGTTGAACAGTCGCTGGATGGCAAGCGGCATCTGCTTCCACTTGAGCCGGTGCAGACCGGCGGGTCCACAGAACGCGGACAGGACAGGCACATGAGTGAATCAGTCGGTGTATATCGGAGGCTATATCGATGGAGCTGGTCACTTTTCGCAGCTCTCGAACTGCCTGCGTGGAGTCCGTATATACAAGCAATTTATCGTGCGACAAAGAATCCATTTTGGATATCATAACTGTTAACCCGTCCCGTATAGCAGTGAGCTCCGCTAATACGGATGGGAACGGTGCCTCTGTTACGTAAGAGCAGATATGTTGGATTTCAGGTTGCGCGGGGCATACGAGACTGGTGTGCAGAACGCAATTATCGATAGCTGCGTCTACGTATACCGCTAGTGAGTTCTCGGTGGTAGTGACGATGCCCTCCTGCGCCGCTTGTCGGGTGGATTGTCGCAGGCGGGTCAGTGGTCGGTTGTCACTGGCCTGTGCCTTGAGCCATGGTGGAACTTCTGCCACGGGTGCGTCAGGCTGTGGCAGCGTTGAATCATAGTAGTGAGCTAGAGCTGCCGCCGCAGGAACAGCTTGACTCTTTAGGTAGCGAGCGACTCGACGCTGGTGTACAATTTCGTCGATGGTGTTGAGCTGCGCTTCCGCCTGGAGGGTCGTGATAGGTGTCATACGGGGAAGGCATGTAATCGCCCTCATGGAATCTCGGTTGGCGGTTTCGAGCAAGTCCCAGTCTCTCAAAGTCAGTCGTTGAAACTGAGCTTGATAAACGAGCCGAGGTTGTAGGATTGATCGCACCAAGATACGGGCCATTCGAGAACAGGCACCCCCCGTCTTTTGAGAGATGCGACGAATGAGATGGAGGGTATTAGCACTCTTCCGGCGAGCAGAGCGAACCCACGCATTCGCAGAGCCAGATGCGTCCAGTTCGACCCCGAGCACACGTATAGTGGATACAGGGGTGAGGGTATGGCCATTTAGGCTCAAACATATCGGCGTCTGCAGGAGGCGACGGCGACCTCGTCTGTTGGTGATAGACATGAATGCGGTCTTCGTGGCAGATAGTGTCAGTCCTATGCGCGCACACCAGTCCGACGCCTTGTCGAGAGCACTCTGGAGTGCCTCCTGCTGGCGTTGAAGGTCTGGATGTAGTGTCCACACAGTCAAATCATCGGCATACAGGAGGAAGAAGGCATCTGGAATGCGTGCTAGTTGCCACGCGAGGGGCAACAGGGCAATATTGAAGAGTATCGGGGCTAGAACCGAGCCCTGCGGTACACCCCGCTTCATTACAAAGTGTCCGGTTCGTTCCTTGCCTACTCTGATGCAGAAGGTACGGTGTGCCAGAAAAGACTCCACAAAGTCGCAGACGCGAGGCGGAAGTTGAAGCCATTGCATTATGTGATTGATCGCAGAGTGGCTGACGTTGTCGTAGGCCTTATGAACGTCCATGGCGAGAAGGGTTCGAATGCTGCTTGATCTTCTTCCCACAAGCACCATGGACGTCAAATGATCTAGGCCATCTTCCGTGCCCAGGTGCGGTCGAAAGCCAATCTGGGCCGGATGGTACCAGGCGTGCTTTTCCAGCCACCAGGAGATGCGCGACGCCAACATGCGTTCAAGAAGCTTGCACAACGTACACGTTAGAGCAATCGGCCGAAGATTAGAGAGGCTGTTCGGGTGCTTTCCCGGCTTAGGTATCGGCACAACTTCGGCATGCTTCCACGATTCAGGCAGCCCTCCGGTCGTCCAGACTGCGTTAAGCGTGTCCAGCAGCCACTGCAGTGCAGGGCCATCCATGTTCTTGAACACTTCATAGGAGATCCCATCTGGTCCTGGTGCCTTGCGTACTTTTGCCTGGTCAATTGCTGCCTGGAGCTCCGCCATCGTGTATGGCGCTTGCATGCCTTCGATGTCCGACGGACTGGGAGTCACGCCAACCTCCGGAGGCAGGTTACACGGACAGTCGAATTGTGGTGGGGCCAGGTTGTAGGCCGGGAAGAAAGCCTTAACTATTTCTGGAGCGAACTGGCTTGGCGTGCATCCAGAAGACAGACACGCACTGGCCGCTGGGTCCGGCGTACGGGTGCCTAGTTCCATACTCCGGAACGTTCGCCATATTGAGGCGGTTGAAGACGATGGACCGAGTGACGCACACCAGTCCATCCACCGTTCGCGGGCGAGACGCTTCTCGCAGCGACGCGCCGCAGCGGTGAGTCTGTTGAGGTTATCACGAAGCTCAGCGGCTGCCGGATCTCGGTTTAAGGCCAGCTCTGCACGACGGCGTGCTGCCCACAGACGCAGAAGATGTAAATTTGGATGTGGTCGGTTCTCCTCTACCCAGCTTGACTGCGTGGCGGCTTGTACAGCTCTGGTTAACACCTGCAATGGATCAGACGATGTATCAGCAATCGAGTCGTTCAGTTCATTGCGGAATAAGTCCCAGTTGGTTGTGTAGCATCGACGTCGGAGGCGGCGCTGGTTATACGCGGCCAAACCAATTTTCAACGGATGGTGATCACTCCCCCAGCAGTCTGGTTCTAGGTCCCACGAAACGTCACACATGCCCAACCACCACGAGAGATCGGGCGCATAAGGTGGAGCACAGGGATGATCCCACCGACGTGTAGAAGTAGCCGGGGCATTCAGAAGGACAAAGTGCGCGTCTGTAAATGTGTCTAGCACGATGTTGCCTCTAGCACTGGAAGAAGGGTAGCCCCACGACTGATGAGGTGCATTGAAGTCTCCCCCAACTAGTACTGGGCACCCAGGATAGGTTTGACGCAGGTGAGCCAGCCACCCCAAACGCAGTCGAGGAGCGCTGCCACTATACGGACGCACGTAAACTGAAACCACAATCACGTCAGTACGCGGAAGTCTAACGAGCACTGCCACCACTTCTTGCCACTGGTTACACCACTGCAGCAGGGGAACCTGCGTTTGAGGATATGTAGTCACAACATACACTGCAGCCTTGCCTGGAGGTCCCAACGCATTGGTGCAGCGTCGATCAGGGATGGTTGGGGAATCATACGCAGTGAATCCAGGGATGCGTGGAAGCGAATTCGTTTCTTGTAGAAGCAGGCACCAAGCGGGGAGCTTCCCCAGCGCAAGGCGATAGCGAAGCTCACCAACTTTATTTGCAAGTCCCCGGCAGTTCCACTGCAGGACACAGTGGTGGCGCGTTGCTTTCAAAGGAGTGGTCATTGCGGTGGAAGGTTGGCGAGCACCACCTTTGAAAGCTCTTGCAGTTGCCGGGCAACAAAGTGGAGGAGCTCTGCCGGAGTCATCTTGACTGGTGCTGACGCGCTTGCGCAGGATAATTCAGGCACAGAAGCAGCGTACGGCACGTCTGTACCGCGCATCGCAGTTGGTCCAGCGGGTCGAGCGAGATGGGTTCTGCGTTGAGCGAGGCGCTTGACTTCCATTTGGAGCTGCTGTATCTGTTGGTCAAGCTTCGCCAGATCGTCTGTACCCGTAACGCTCAATTTAGGCGTATTCGCAGGCTGCTGAACACGTTTTTTGC
Organism: Rhipicephalus annulatus; assembly: GCA_013436015.1. Taxonomy (NCBI): domain Eukaryota; kingdom Metazoa; phylum Arthropoda; class Arachnida; order Ixodida; family Ixodidae; genus Rhipicephalus; species Rhipicephalus annulatus. The sequence continues at coordinate 33,556 of WOVY01010267.1, read as the reverse complement.
CCCGCTTGACGGCGTCGCTGTACGTGGGGACTTCATAGCAAGCATTTTCAGGTTCTACCAACGCTGGTGTGTCCTCTTCGGAGGGGGACAACAGTTCAAACCGGTTGCTAGTCGGAATGTCGGCGTCCCTTTCTTCTTGTGTCACCGAACGCTGGCGGCGCTTGCGTTGGCGACGGGCTTTGAGAGCCTTCTGTTTAACTGGACAATCTTTGGACGTTATTTCATGATCGTCCGTTTGGCAGAGCCCACATTTGTACGTGCGCGTCTCGACGGACTCCATGGAGGTGTCTGCGGGTTGGGGACAAGAATCTCGCATGTGACCGGTACGAAAACACCGATAGCAGTGTACCACACCGGGCTTGTACACATGAAATTTCAGGATGCATCCATAGTACGTAATGCGGCTTGGTGGCGTTCGAGGCCCTTGGAGAGTGACAAGGCACGTGCGTCCACGGCCCATATAACGAGCTGTTACAATCTTGTGTGTGGAGCAGGTCAAAGCAGTGATAAGGCCCTCCGGCGATTCCCCTGGGTCAACCCCAGAGACCACATACCGACGCAAGTCCGAGCCGGAACTCAAGTACGCTTGCACCTGTACAGTACAATCAGCTGTGACTGGCAGAGTTTGCAGGTGGGTGAGGCGGTCAACGTCTGCTAGCGAACGCACCCATACGGATACGCTGTTGGTGGGATGGTGAATGGAGAAACCTTGAAACGCGGTGGTTTTGAGGCAGGTGTCGAAGGCTGACTGAAGGAGGCGATTTGACAATTTTGATACGTCGAAGCACTCACGAGGTTTTACGACGACTTTGTACTTAGACTCGGTGCCAGGCGAGGCGACAGCTGCCGGAGAGGGGCACTCCCGCTTGCTTGCCGGTGTGGCTGAAGCAGACAAATCATCTATTTCCATTTGTGAGTCAGCCACGCGTTTCGCACTGCGTTTCGGAGCGGATGATGGTTGTGATGGCTGCGTCATAAGCTCCGCTGCAGCCATCGTTACTGGTTCACATGAAGAACACGGGAGCGTTGCCGCTGCCAGATGCAACCGGCGAGACGCCGGAACTGTCCTGGCGAGCGTCCCACGCACAATGTTGAAGTGAACGGCACCAAGGGTGGTTAGTCCAGGTCGTCGATGGTGTCCGGAAGAAGAGTGCTTGGGGGCGACCCCACGGCCTCGTCCAGGGCGTCCGGCAGGTCTGTCCTTAGCCGGTGGGGCCAGAGAGCTGGGCGTCGTTGCGTTGAGCCAGGGCGCAGAGAGTGGGGGAACGCCGGTGGGGCGATGGTCGCGCGAGCCGATGCTTCAGCCGATATTCACGGAGCCGTCGAAACGCGTCCGCTCTCGTCGGCAGCTCAGCTGCGTCTCCTAGCCTGACATTCGATCATACAATAATAGGACACCATCAGATTTTTGGGAACGTAAAGAGGAGAAAAAAATAAAAATAATAAAAAGAACCTGACAAAGCATTATAACTAGAGGCCGGATTTATAGGCATTGAAGAACGGAGTTTTAGGTGCCGAAAATAGGCAAGCAAAACACAATTTTAGGCCCCAGAAATTGTAGATATAGGCACAATAAATTTCTACATGTTTAAAATTTTTGAAAAAATGTGTGGGATGTGTGTCTACGACAAGAAAGCAAAGCGAATTGTTTTAGTTTATGATGTAACAAAGGCACCAATGGTGTAGCATAGTCAGGCAATTTTTTCTCCGCAAGGTTCGCAGAATACAGCCTCTCCGTTTCTAGTTCGGTGTGGTGAGCCAAGTGTCATCTGTCGAATAAACACACTCCTGGGTCTCTTTTCTTTTCGGCATGGCTGAGAAGGGTAACACAGAAGCAAATATACAGAGCGCTAATAGGCCAGAAGGGTCTTTTTTTCTCGTTGTAGCTTGGTCTAACCCCACAGCGTCAATTTCTCTTCTGTTTGTAACATCTTAAAGGGCCCTTCTATAGGTATGAGAATTTTGAGCAGGCAAGAGGAATGCATGCATTGGTTGCTAACAATCTCATCTGCCAAGATCTCTGATGATACGCACCCCAGAAAAAGGTGAAATGTCAGACCGAACGCCGCTTAACCTTTGTTTCACAGGCGCGCGCTCTTACATGGAGGGATTGGCGTATGCAACAAGCAATGTTCTTGCATATGTCAAAGTAGTATGTGACACTGCAATAATTATGGCGACGTGTCTAATTTTGGCACTCTGTTGCCTGAATAAAAGTTGCATGAAAGTTGACAGCAACAATAAAATTTACAAACAGAATCTTTGCGTGTTAGGTTTTTTAACTTCGTATTGAGAGAAAGGGGAAACAAGTTGCCTCCATTTTGTATGCATTGGTGTTGCCTCTATTTCGTATGCATTGGATTGTGCCGGTGCCAGCATTCAGAATGTTTGGGATGTTTTTGACACATCATCCCTCAGAGCAGATCCAGCTGTGCGGCAATGTGTATCATGGTTAGGATACGTAATCTATGCCAGCCTTTCCAAACGTGCGCGCATGGAGGGATTCATCCCACAAAAACAGGCAGTGCAATACAGAGAACGTCGAATTGACACAACACCACTTGCGTGCACTATGGACATGTGATGCGAACGAAACCTTGCGTGCGCATGAAGTGTTGATGCATCTGCGTCGGGTGGTCTTCCAGCTTCGAGTTGCTGCGGTACCAAAGAAGGCATGCAGGGAAGGAATTAGGCTTAGAGAGAGAGAGAGAAGTTGAAATGAGAGAAATGCTGAGAGGTTGGCCTGAATCATTTTTCTGACCTGCCACTCAGCGTTACGTAAGAGGGTGGTATACAAAGGTGTTGATGAAGATGAGTGAGATGACGAATCAAAAGCTGAAAATCAAGGAGTTAGAAAGGCAGAAGGAAGGAATCTGAAATTAGAAGACAGTAGGGAAGGAACCGGACGAGTGGCAAAAGTTTCAAGCTCACCTCTTCCCATCGTGTTTTCGCGGCTTGTAATGAATCAATTAAAAAATTGTAGTCGTACGAATCTATTAAATGGGCACGCAGCACCTTGCACTGTCTAAGTAAAATTTCTCATGTGGCCTAGTGAAGCGCCGTTAAGGAAGTAAATGACAAACTAAACAAAAACCATCTCGACACTCGACTCGACACCTATTTTTATCTACGCTTTACTTTCCCCTGATTGCACTTCACGGTTTTGCCTTAGTTATTCATTGTCCTGCGGCTGCACAAAAGCACCTCCTATTTCTTGTGCATGTGAGCAGATGCCGGTGAGGGGCCGAGCAGACAACATGATGTGAATGAATACATGTGTGTAGGCTAATGAGACTTCCTATTGGCTAAGAGGCCTTGTAGACTTGACAGTGTGGAAAGAAACTTATCAGATTGAGTATAGGTTGCACGCCATAAAATTCCATATATACTTGGAATTTTTGAATATGTGGTAATTGGATCGAATACGAATATTACAAATGCAGTATTCGACGAATATTCAAAACTTTTGAATACTTGCACACCCCTATCCCAAACACATGCTTTAGAATAAGCAATTGTAAAAAAGTACGAATGAAGTTGTTTTCAGCTATGTTCGTTCTTAAATATTTTGCCTCACACTATGTTTCTTGCATTCTACATGAATAAGAAGCACAACAGAGCTCAACTTGTGAACACTTCTTATTGGGCACTTTTAGCTGACCAATTTTGCGCTCTGTTTCCCGCTCCACTCAAACGCTCAACGTTACAGGGGCGCAACGCAAGTTTGCGGTTTTCGCCAAGCATCGTTTGGTTAACGCAATCGTAATGCCACTAAGATAGAAAGTTCTGTCTTAAAAGAGCTTGAATTAATTTAGAACATTTTTATTTTTTGTTATATTCGCGCAGAGCTGGACTACAATGGAAGCCTTCAAGGCAGGCCAAATGTGTTTCAAATGTCCTGCCCTGAAGTAGCGCATTCACTGCGTTGCCTTGTGACAGATCAAACTACTAAGCTTTTCTGAATAGGTGGAAGAGTGGCTGCTGTTAAAATCTAAGTTGTTTCGATTGTGACATAAAATCGCTTACTATGGAAGATTCATCAAGTTTTTTGGCGGGAGTACCAAAGAAGCATCTCCAGATGCTCCTTTGTGGTATGAAGTGTCAGCGCTAAATCGTTTTGTGAAACTTTGCCCCACGTGCACGGATTCTCAAGGAATTGGCTGCGACGACTTCTCGGAGGGGACACAAATCCTTGTGTTTCCGAAGTTACATCGGTGCTTGCATGTTTGCCGAACACTCACTGTGTTTTCTGAGCATTGCGGACTCGTGGCACAGGAAATGCCATTTTGGTCGTTTCTCCTCGCGTCACGTGATCCTTAGCTCGCTACGACAGTACGTTCACACGCTCAGCGCCTGATCGTCTAGCGCATGCGCAGTGGCACAACCACAGACTGGCCGAGCGGAATGGAAGGAAAAATACGGTGAGCTAAAAGTGCCTGTTATTTTCTCTAGATTGGTTAAACACCGCTTAATTTCACCTCATCAAGTCTCCCCTGTGCCGTCTTCATTAAGAAATTTATTGTATCAAGTGGTGCATATGTAGTTTGTCACCGTAATCAAAGCAACCTACGTTGTGATTTGTGAAGGTGCCACTAACACTGAAGTACTTGAGTGCCTTTCAGATGCTGCACAATGTCAACACGCTTTCAATCGTACAGTATCCAAGATGTTATCAAAGTTGTAGCTAGGAAATGAATGGAACGTGTTTACAAACTCTTTCAAGTCAAGGCTAGGTTAGACCCTTGCGATCAACGCAGCACATGAACATTACTTTGCGAAACCTTCATCATTTTCGACTTCACTTGTTGCCGAAGGTCTGTGAGGTGGTGGAATGAAGTTAGCTTTCATAAACGCAGAAACGAAGAGCTTTTTTCTTTTTTTTGTAATGTGGCAATGTTGATCATAGACAGTTTGAGTGTAAATAGCGCAATCAGTGCTGGCTGTGAGTCTTCATTTCGTGAGTTGGTGGGTCTGTAATATTCTACTCTACTGTAGGGTCACGAGCCTAAATAAATGTTATTAGGAAGTCGTGACGTTGATGAAGGCAGAGAACGCTTATCCAAAAATGAGAACTGTTTACCGGCCACAAGTTCAGCCACATAAACAGTTTTCATTTTTGGACAAGCTATCAATATTGCCTGGCAATATAATGTGCCAAAAGACACCCCCAAGCTCACCTGACTGAGGTAAGGAACTGTGCTGAAACAACTTGTACAACTAACATTGCTGCTTCGGCACGAATAGATTCATTACAGCCTTGATATCTTAGAAAAAAAATGCTGCAAAGTAAGTTTTGCAGTATAAGTGGTAGTTTAATTATTGTGGTTTGATGCAAGATAAATCGTTGCCTCGAACCAGCACGGTGTTCAGCCGGGTGCACAAATCGAAAAGCATTTAAGGCTCGCACCAAACGCACGTGTGGTGTGCGTTTCTTTTTTTTGTCCTGCGTTACCTTTTGCACTCAAAGTTGGTACAGAAGGCATCCCAGAAGTGTTGGCACGAGCTTCGTATGCATACCTGCCAACTCTACCGATTTTCCCAAAAAATGTACGAATTGCTACCACACTTACGATTTTACTAATCTTGCCTAAAATCTTATGAAACTTTTAATTACGGATAAAAAAAAATAAAGCGTGGCCTCCGCCATTCGCTACGGCGCATTGCCATAGCTAGTCGCGGAGACGACGAAAATGGCATATTAGTGTTATCATCATCACAAACCTGCCAAGTCTCCCGCATTGTCCGGGAGACTCCCGAATTTCGACCGTTTCTTCCATTTGTACAATTGCCATGAAATCCTCTTGGAAATCGAAATTGGTGTGCGATATCTGGCCGCAGTGACAAAATGCAGGTCAGTCCGTTCCAGGCTTTTTGCGACCCACCGCATTTAATTATAAACGAATTCGAGAGGTGTTCATCTAAACGTACAGTAGAGTCTCAGTGATGTAGAAGCCTGGCAGATGGGAATTTGTGAAATTATCAGCCGAATTCATGTGTCCATAGGACCAAACTTCGAAGGTTCCGAACACCTTTCCTGATCGTGGCGTGTGATATGAGCTTCAGTATCGAAACCGTCAAACGGAGGCCGATCGAGAGCAGCGTACTCGAAGCTTTGAAAGTACGCATGTGACCAGCGCATGCACTGTCTTTTACAGTGCATGTGCTTGTCATTGCCACAACCGCTGTGGATGAAACCGCAGTCGTTCGACACGATCATGTATGGCGAGGACATTACTGACAGAACTCAGGAAGTGTGCGCGTGGCGAACACTCAACTAATCAAAGCAACGCTGCTTTCAGCAAACTCTGCGGACAAAGCCGCGGCACGTGCGATCACGAATATCGAAACAACTTAGTTTTTAAAGCACGTGGATATAAATTAAACTGTTGTTCGCCGAAACCGTCGCCCACAAAACTGCGATCGCAGTGATGTGATAGTGATTTACGAGCTCTGAGGGCACGCGGCTAACGCAGCAGTAGATTAAAGGCAGTAAAAACGTAAAAAAGGCTAGAAGTCTTTCGGCGTTTCTGTCCAAAGAACATAGTAGCGAGCGAAACCAAAGCTTGACCTGTGCTTTCGCGGCAGCCAGTTGCACCGTCCCATTCATTCACCTGTGAAGACATACACGAGTTGTCTTGACAGAAATCGATTCTTTGCTGTTAGTTTATATGATGCAAAATTTCGGGAACATTTGTGCTCCCCCTTTGAGACTCTCACCTTAGTGGGAAACCCTACCCTTGTGTGTTCGGACACTCCAAGCCATTATGAGATCGCAACCCCGATGTTTGCGCTTGCGTTTGGGACCCCCCGACTCCTTTTGTTTATCATGATGCCTTTTTTTTCGTTTTTTTTTTGGGGGGGGGGGGCAAAACGGGGAAATAATTCAATGTGTCGATTTGACTTATGGCGGCAAAACATGATTATGCTTCACTAAAGCCAAATTTATCACAGCTACAAGTAAAAAAAAAGTCAGTACTCCTCCCCTCCCCTTCCCCACACGGGGTTTTTACGAATTTCTCTGTTGCCAGGTTGGCAGGTATGTGTATGTGACATGCCACACTGCCACACAAGACTATGCTCCACGCAGTAGCAACTTCAATGAAGTGGTGGTAACTTTTGTACAGCAGCACACTGTTTACGCATGCACATCCATCGAGGAAAATTGTCCACTTGGCCTTTGTTTTCATTGTCTTCATTTCAGAATGCTTTTTTATAGAGCAGCCATGAGAAGGAGCTGTAATTTTTTTTGTGCTTTGCTGGTATTGCGAAACTCTTTGAGAGGCGCAAATTAGCAATTATTGGTCAGCACGCCTTAAAAATGGGTTTCTCAGCAGGTACTGAAGATAGTATTTGCAAGAACCTGTGCAGGCACTGAGATGCTTTTTAAGTGTATTGGTGCACCTTGAGAGCTCATTTGATGTGATTGCGGTGATCTTACCACTTGAGTGACATAAATGTGTTGGTTTTCTTTCTGTATTTTTGCAGTTTATAATGAAGTAAAAATAACCGAGCCTGGACTATTATTAGCAAATTTTTCAGTTATAATCAAGTTAATTGCACAAGGTGACATGTCATAAGCTGAGCAGACATCATTGCTCCTTCATTGGAAGGCGAGAGAAAGTGAACTTACTTGTGTTACTCTTTTGAAAACAGGCAGCTGTGTGGCTGCGTTACGGGGAGTGCCTGCAGCAGCTGGGTTGCCTGCGTGAGGCGACCAGTGCATACGAACGCACGTGTGAGCTGGCACCCAGTCATGCTCAGGCACGCTTGGCCCTGTGCCAACTGCTCTTGGCCCAGGGGCTCACGGAGCGGGCCATTGCATGCCTCGAGTCAGCTGATGCCCCCGAGCAAGGAGCGATGGGAGACGCAGACGTGAGTGCTTCGTCAAAACGTGGCTGCCACTCAAGTTGTTTATGGCCCCAATTGCATCCTTTCAGTAACAACCCATTGCATGTGCACCTTGGACCAGTAACTTGTGGCAACATTTATTCTTCTTCATAGCTATGCCATATTTACTCGCATAATGATCACACTACAATGTACATACTTTTTTGCACAATATTTATGCAAATTCAACAGTGCAATCATCACACTGGTCAATATTTCCATGAAAAACATTTTTGGCATCAAAAACGTTAACAAATTGCTGCTCTGAATGCTTGCGATAGCTGTCATGAACACAGCCAAGAAATTCACCACCATGAACTCAGAACAACGAGCCCAAGCTTCTACACTTGTAAACTACCATAAGTGGAACCCCGATTATATGAATTTCAGGGGACCACGCAAAAGTGTCGCATAATCCAAGCATCATATAATTTAAAGAACTAGGGGACCCTAAAGCTTTGCCTTTACGAGTTGGAACGTGATAGCGATATCTTGTTTCTAGTGCGCAGTTGAAACACTTATTGCATGAAAACTTTTCGAACTTGCTATGCACTCACTACGTGGCCTTAAGGAAGTAGGCGCATCCGCATGTGGGCCTTTTGTAGAGGCTGATCTGCTTTAAAACACCAAGCCATTATGATGTGAGCAAACGAGATGGGCTGAAAGGGAGGAAAAGCTTTTAATCGTTAGAAGGAAAGCTTAATACAAGCAGCGCGTTTGATGCTCTCCGCTCTTCGCCGAGAACTGCGGTCCGACACCCAGGGTTGCTTGACCTTCTTCTTGAACCCACTATCTCTAGAGCTGGAGCTCACATCCCACACTACCTAGAAGTTCAAGTCCACGTGGAAAAAAAAACTACTCTTGTGTCGATACGTCGAAGTACTGTAGATGTCGAGGTTGCGTACGATGATGCTGGAGTCTTCGACTTTGAGGTTGGGCTGAGGCTTCATATACGCATGAAGGTAAGTTGTGTGCGTCTACAAGATCAGCAGGGTCATGAGCTGGAACATGTACTTCTGAAGGGGACTCATCCGAGTTTGGAGTAAGTGTCATGACAGGACAGAGTGGAGGTTTCGTCTCATGTGGGAACTGGTCTTCTTTGCTGCTCTGTCCTGATGATTTGGTTGTCATATTGCTCGAAATCGTCAATTTTTTGTCCGGGAGTTCAGTGTGTGTGTGCTTGTTTTCTTGGAACTATACTTGGGACTGTGCATCTGCCAGTATTCTTTGTGCTTGTGCTTCTTGTGTGGTTTCTCGCGGTTGGAAGAGCCCATTGTTGTGCCACTCTTTTCGGACTACAAGCTTGTCTCACCACCGTTCGAAAAGTGAGACTTGGAAGTGGACTTCAAGGCATTGGGTGACGGTGTTGACCACCTTTTTTTCTTGCTGTTTTTATGTATTTTATGGGGCACATTGGAAGGGGTCGGCTTTGACATTTGTGGGCAAAATGCAAAAAAGCAAGTTGAGAGAGGAACTTGATGTGGTACGTTTGCAGGCGATTGTTTCATGGAGGACACCATTGTGACGGGGACTGCAAGTGACGGGTGCACAAGAGCAGGCATTGGCTGAGGCACTATGGGTATTGCGCAATAGTTTGACAGCACTGCAGCATCTTTGCTAGGCTGCGCAACATTGATGCCATTGAGTTGCTCTTCGCAGACCTTTAAGAGCTGCAATGTCTTTGAGATGGTGATGGACACGTGGCAGGTCACCTCTGCAGTCTGGGGCACAGGCGGAAGATCAGCTGATGGCACTGCCTGTGAGAATGCTTTGTTTCCTTGTGCACTTTTCATGTCGCAATTAGAGTGGTGAGCAGCTACAGTGTCCATTTTGTCGTCGTTCTCAGACGGTGAATAGTCAGTGGCAAGGTCCGTGCCATAGGCTTCGCTAGGATGCAGTCCAAGCAAATTTCTGTAGCTGTGATGTGAGGGCTCGCACTTGCACAAAGGTTTACAAAGGGGTACATTCCTATCAAGAGGAAATGATCACTCGACTATGATTTAAACGAATTTCATCACAGGTTTTACCAATCACTTACATGTTCGACGCATCCAATATCTGCAAAACTTGCTGTAGCTTAGAGAGCTACAGCAAGCTGCCGACTTACTATCTCTGAACGCTGGTGAAATGTGCGGAAAACATGTGTCAGCCTGCTTTACTTTAGCTTGCCGTTTAAAGCTGTATGGTCACTCGGGTGGGCACAGCAGCCTTTAAATATCCGCTTTTCTAGTTATCTAACTTTGCAGGTGTTTCGCAATGCTTTATAGGGGCAGAATGTGTGCATTTTTGTTATTTTTGCATACAATGCACAAGGTTAGCAACACTGCATTGCTTTAAATACTCAAAGAAAATATAATGTAGTAAAACTGAAAAAGAGAATGGAGTGTTCAGAAAATGCAGTTACCAATGCAATTGTTCAATTCTATAAGAGCTCTACAAAGCATTTATTATTAGCTGTTCATGTTTGTCATACATGGTGGTGGTGGTAACAACTTTATTATTAACTCTGACAAATTTGTGACCTGGGCCTAAGCTGCCCCCGAGGAGGACCGGAGATCCTGTCTCGTCGCTGCGTCGTGGGCTTGATGGATGGCCCACAGTTGATCCTGAAGGTTGGAGCTGCGCAGTGCAGCTGTCCACCACGCCACAGCCTCTTCTGGCGAGTCTGCATTTTCTTCTGCTAAAACTGCACATTTCCAGAGAATGTGCCTAAGTGATGCGTGAGTCCAGCCGCACAATTTTCAAGCATCATCTGGATAGACATCTGGGTAAATCCTCTCAAAATGAATGGGGTTGGGGAAGGTTTGGGTTAGCGATTGCCTTCAAACTACCGCTACAGATCTGTCTAATTTGGGGCTTGGTGGTGGATAAATATGCCTAGATTTTCTATAAAAGTTCGTAAGTTCGCATTATCGCGTCATTCTATTCCTCTCTGTCCAGCCCTCCACAAGATGCCCATCCCTTGAAGAGGACCTTTTTACGCGGGCGCGGAAAGTGAGATTTCGCGCTACCAGCGCTGTAGCAACTATAGTCGCTGCTGTGTTGTTTTGTTTTCTCAGGGGCTGCACGGTGTTTTCGATGTTTGTTGGACCATGCCAAGCCTACCTTGTTGTCTCCTTGTTGCTAACGGCGCTACGTTCTAATTGCTGCCGGTTTCCTTGAGTAGGCTTTCGCAAGAGCAGTCGCTAGGGCATAGGTAGAATCTATCTGGAGCACTCACGACAGTTGTGCATCTTTGAGGCCAACAAGGAATATGTTGCGGATCGTTCGCTGTCAGAATTCTGTAGATTCACTGAGGTCAGCAAGCTCGTGCAGGGTGGTCACGAAATTGCCCATGCTTTCTATGAGTTCTTGCTTTCAGGGGGGAGGAGGAAATGTGTGCTTTTATCGACTAACTTTTCATGGCCACAAAGTGGGCATCAAACTTTTTTTCACAGTCTCGCAGCATCAAGTCTGCTCTTTAGTAAGGCCAAAAGCCTGAAAAATTTTCCTGGCTTGGTGCACAGAAGCATTCGCACCTGAGCTTTCTCCGTTCTGTCGTTGAGCTCCAACGGCTTCGGACGACATGATCTATTCTGGCCATTCGGAAGTTCACTCAAAGTTGAATTGGCATCGATGGTGGCGTGCCTGCCACTGGCAAAGCTGCCATCATGCATGCCGAACACAGCGTGAGTGTTTTAATGGGAGCTAGGAATGGGAGGACCATCCCACTTCTGACACCATGTCGTATCCACTTTTAGCCGAGTGGTACGATGTGCTTGTGACGCCACTCCGATGTCACTACCTAAAAGAAGCCCCGTGTTTATTCAACAGCCACCTTTAATCACTTTACACTAGTGATGTCATAGTGTTGCACCCTAGTCCTTGGCCCGAACAGAGGTAACTATAATGCTACAATAATGGCAGCACACTTAATGCCAACAGCAATGGCTTCAACCCATTGCTTGGGGAGTCTTATTGGTCAGAGAAACTGCCATTGATTGGAAGCATATTCATATTCTGGATTAACAGTTCATGCTATAGCTGTACTATGTGTTTTTCTTTCTTTTAACGTATGAACACGCTGTTTTTTCTCTTTTGCATTAGCGAATAGTTTTCAAAAAGAAAGAATTGGTAGTTGTTCATATTGCCACCATTGATGAACGAGCCGCTGTGACTCATACTCGTTTTGGGCTGCGAAGAAGAAGAGAACATTTTCGTTGCTCTGGTTCAGGTGAACTCCTGGCTGCAGGTCTCGTTTTGCTCGTGACATTACTGGTGGAGGTGCTGGGTACGTGTACTTCACTGTGTCAGCCATCGTGGAGACAGCTACATCTCTCAGAGCAAGAAGCAGCCGCTGCCTGCGTGGGTTACCCCCTGAATTTGGTCCCTTGGCATCGACACCCAGAAAGATGGCAACTCCGATGACAAGCCAGGCGGTCCAAACCAGCGATGCCCATGGTTCTCTTCTCGCCCATGTTTTTCACATGCCACAGACACCAAAGCCGTTCCATGGAGGCATCTTCGAGGATGTTGATGACTGGCTCGACCACTTTGATCGGGTTGCCAGTATCAACGAATGGGACGATGTTTGCAAGCTGCGCCGAGTTTACTTCTACTTGGAGGATTCTCAAAGACGTGGTACGAGAACCACGAGGGCTCCTTTGCAACCTGGCAAAAGTTTAGCCGTCAGCTCCGTGACGCCTATAGCAACACCGAGAGGAAGGAGAGGGCTGAACAAGCCATATCCTGCAGAAACTAGCGGCCGAACGAACGAGTATTCATGTTTGTCGAGGACATGCTTCGGCTCTTAAAGCGCGCGAACCCTGCCATGCCCGAGGAAAAGAAGGTGCGGCATTTGATGCGCAAAGTAAAAGAACAGCTTTTCGCTGGGCTCGTGCGCAATCCACCGACGACAGTCGCCCAGTTCATCAGTGAGGCGACCACTATGGAACGTACGCTGCAGCTGCGGTTGTCACATACGAATGCCAGATTCCGGCCACCGCATGCTCTATCAGCTCTGACAGCGAGAGACAGGCCCTCGCAGACTTCATTCGAAGTATTGTTCGGGAGGAATTGCGACAGTTTCAGGCAGTGGGATCCCATCAACCTGTGTCAGCCCTCGCGGATGTAATCAGACAAGAAGTCCGGCAGGCCGTCACACCCCTGGCCCCAATCGCACCACCGATTCCCGAGGCCCCAGTTCTGACATACGCAGCGGCATTGCGATCTCCTGCGCCACCGGCTACAGATCCTGCTATGAGGCCAAGGTACCAGGCTATGCAGTCATTCCACGACACTGCTCCGAGCCCGCCTCTCGGCTCAAGGTTTCCGAGCACACCCACCTATTTGCCGTCTACCTCAAGACAAAGTGGCAGCAAGGCAAGCACGTGGTGCACCTTGGATAACCGTCTGCTCTGCTATCACTGCGGTGAAGCAGGTCACATATACAGAAACTGTCAATACCTGCAACTAGGTCTCCGCTGCTTCCATCCTGATGCTCGGTGCTCGTGCTACGGTGAGCGCCCCCGCGAAATCGAAGCCTATCTCACGGGCTAGCGAACTCCTTCAACTATTCAGCACCACCAGTAGAGATCACCGTCGCCTCGCCGGTCTACATCATCCAGTTTGCCCTCATCGTCTTCCGCTCCTTTAAGGAGCCGGTCACCAAGTCCCCGCAGGGGAAACTAGGAACGGCGACTTCTGGGGGTGAAGTCACGGCCCGGCGAACTCTAAAAGACCCTCCTTGGACGCAACGACCAGATGAGGACCATTCCGGTTTCGCAGTGTTCTCCGACAGCAGAAAGATTGTTTCTGCCGAAATTGCCGTCTTCGTCGACAATCATGCTGTCAATGCCCTCGTCGACACCGGTGCCGACTATTCCTTAATGAGCGCCACACTGGCATCTGAACTGAGGAAGGTTACCACACCATGGCAAGGACCCCAGTTGCGCACGGCAGGTGGACATCTGGTGATGCCTACCAGTATGTGCACGGCACGCATTCATATACGTACGTCGACATTTGCTGGCTCTTTCCTCGTATTGCGCGTGGGCTCTCGGCCAGTCATTCTAGGAATGCACTTCCTTCGTGAATACGGCGCCGTCATCGACCTCCATGAATTACTTGTGTCGTTCGAGGATCCTTTTTGCGCTGCAACTGACAGTACACAATTCCGGAAAGGAGCGCTTCGTTTTACCGACGATTTTCTGATTCTCCCGCCTCGAAGCAGCGTCTTTGTTGAAGTAGAATTGGGACAGGACGTGCCTGATGCGGTAATTGCAGAGGCCAATTTGTCTCTCCTCATTTCACGACAAATCTGAGTTGCCCGAGGAATCATTCAGCCTAGCAATAGGCATGTTCACCTGCTGGTCACGAACTTCAGCGACGAATATCCCCACCTAACGAGACACACTGCAATTGCATATTGTGAAGAACTTGCCGATGCCGATGGTTCGTCTACGTTAGCTTCATTTTCATCAAATGGCCATCCTGCCGAGGCCTTCGCGAGCACTCTCGATGTAAACAAGAGACTACGTTCGGCTCAACGAGAAAGCCTTTTGCGTATACTCAGCTCATTTCAAGACTGCTTTGCCACTACGTCAAAGGTCAAACAGACACCACTTGCTTAGCATCGTATCATCACGGAACCCACCGAGAGACCCATCCGACAACACGCCTATAGGGTGTCGCAAAAAGAGCAAGACGCTATACGTGACCAAGTCCAGCAGATGCTTCAGGACGACGTCATCCAGCCATCGACCAGTCCCTGGGCTTTGCCAGTTGTGCTAGTAAAGAAGAAAGATTGTACGTTGTGTTTTTGTGTTGATTACCATAAACTGAACAAGGTCACCAAAAAGGACGTTTATCGTCTACCCCGGATAGATGACTCATTGGACCGTATATGCAACGCTAGATATTTTTCCTCCATGGATTTGCGTAGCGGCTACTGGCAAATCGCAGTGGATGAGCGCGACCGCGAAAAGACGGCGTTTATTACTCCCGACGGCCTGTACGAGTTTAAAGTGTTGCCTTTTGGTCTATGCTCAGCGCCAGCTACTTTCCAAAGAATTATGGATACGGTTCTCGCGGGGATTAAATGGCAATCATGTCTTGTTTACCTTGATGACGTCGTGGTCTTTGCAGACACATTTGAACAACACGTCCAATGCCTTCATGCTGTACTTCAGGCAATCAGAACAGTGGGGCTTTCTCTCAAACCCAAGAAATGTCATTTTGGATATGAAGAACTGGAGTTCCTTGGACACGTTGTGAGCCATGCCGGCATCCGCCCAGATCCGGAGTAAACCCCCGCTGTTGCCGCCTTTCCCATGCCCACAAATAAGCGCGACCTACACCGATTTTTGGGGCTCTGTACGTATTACAGGCGCTTTGTCAAAAATTTTTCGAAAATTGCTGAATCCCTCAACAAGCTTACAAATGCGGTGTTTCGTTTGTTTGGGGTTCCGATCAGTGTCATGCGTTCGACACCCTCGGAAACCTCCTCCAAGCTCTGCCTGCACTGGGTCATTTTGATGAAAGCGCTGGCACGAAATTACACACTGATGCCGGCAACATTGGACTAGGAGCGGTATTAGTTCAGCGGCATAATGGTGTAGAGCGCGTGATCGCTTATGCGAGCAGAACGTTATCCCCAGCGGAGAAAAGCTATTGTACAACCGAAAAGGAATGCCTTGCTGTTGTCTGGGCCATAACAAAGTTCCGCCCATACTTGTATCGCCGCCCATTCAGGGTAGTTAGCGACCACCATTCCCTTTGTTGGCTCGCAAATCTCAAAGATCCCTCAGGTCGTCTAGCATCATGGAGCCTTCGGCTACAAGATTTCGATGTCACCATCGTCCACAAATTTGGGTGAAAACACACCGACGCCGACTGTCTCTCACGTGCACCGGTCGAAAATGCCAACACTGACCTTGAAGACGACGACACTTTTCTTTCTGCCGTATCAGCATCCCGCTTGGCTGAGCAAGAGCATCACGACTCGGAGCTCATTCCGCTCATTGACTACTTGGAAGGACGCAATTCCCAACCTCCTCGAAGCTTTGCACGCTCGCTATCCTCCTTTTGTTCCCACGATGGAGTGCTTTACAAAAAGAATTTTCATCCTACACAAGCTATGTATCTGTTTGTTGCACCAACGACGCTTCGTAGTGACATTCTACATGCATGTCATGATGAGCCATCGTCCGGACACTTTGGCTATACGTGCATGCTGCAACAGATTCAACGCTCCTACTACTGGCCACGTCTCGCAAAGACTGTGAAGCACTACGTTCGCACGTGTCGCGACTGTCAGCAACGTAAGATTCCACCTTTACGACCAGTGGGACTACTGCAACCAATAGGCCCACCAAAGGCGTTCTTTTACCAGATTGGCATGGACTTGCTGGGGTCGTTCCCCTCGTCTTTGTCTGGAAACCGGTGGATTGTAGTCGCTACCAACTACTTAACACGCTGCTGTGAAACCAAGGCACTTCCAAAAGTTACCGCAGCAGATGTTGCCCAATTTTTCGTTAACAGCATCGTCCTACGTCACGGTGCTCCAGCTGTCGTCATAACTGATCGTGGGACAGCTTTCACCGCAGAGATGCTGGAGGAAGTCTTGCCATTAAGTGGCACGGAACGTCATAAAACAACGGCTTACCACCCGCAAGCAAACGAGCTGACTGAACGACTCAATAAAACAATTGCAGACATGCTGTCAATGTATGTGGACATCGATCACAAGAACTGGGACGCCATACTTCCCTACATAACTTTTGCATATAACACTGCTGTTCAAGAAAGTACCAGTTTCACATCTTTTCGCTTAGTTCACGGTCGCGAGGTCACGACGATGCTCGACGCCATGCTTCTGCCCGACAACTTAGGAATATACCACACGGATGCCGCCGAATTCGCGCAGTGTGCAGAAGAGGCCCGTCAACTTGCTCGTCACCGTATTCAACATCATCAAACCGCAGACGGGCGCCTCTACAATCTTCGTCACCATGAAGTTATTTTCAAGCCTGGTGATGAAGTCTGGGTGTGGACCCCTAGCCGACAACATGGGGTTTCAGAAAAGCTTCTTCGCCGCTACTTCGGCCCTTACAAGGTCGTACGACGTCTCAGTGACGTCACTTACAAAGTTCTCCCAGAAGGCACTTCGAGACATTCCCGCTTCATTCCGCAAACTGAATTCGTTCACGTTTCACGGCTCAAACCATACTTTTCATGCTGTGAATCGCCAGTAAGTGACTGACTTAATTGGTAACTTCGCATCTTTCTATTTGTTTCGTCCTTTCTTTACATTCTTTCCTATTTTTCTTATTCTTCATTTAACTTTTGGCTCCACAACCAACTACGTTATTCTGCCTTACGACATTCATTTTGCTTGCATAGTAATTTTCATCTCATTTTCTTTTCTTTATTGCCTTCATGTACAGCATCAAGACGATGCTTCTTGGGAGAGGGGGTAACGCCACCATTGATGACTGAGCCGCTGTGGCTCATACTCGTTTTGGGCTGCGAACAAGAAGAGAACATTTTCGTTGCTCTGGTTCAGGTGAACTCCTGGCTGCAGATCTCGTTTTACTCGTGACAATATTAAATGTTTCATTACTTACGAGCTTAAAGGGGCCCTGAACGCTTTTTCAAGTAACCACGGAATAAATTCACTGGAAAAGCTTATTGTCAACGGCGCAAAAATTTTAAGAATCCATCGAGTGCGAGTGTGGTTACGAAGATTTCTAGCATGCCGCAATTGCATTCTCTCTTCTCTCGTCCCGACGAAAGCACTGGAAGCTGAGCAGGGAGGGATGGCAAGGCTACAGAAAACGTGCCTCATGACATTGCCTCATGACATTGAGCACTTTTTTATCTTTTTTTTCGAATGCGCCGTTTTTTCGTTGTGATCGCGCGCGCACGCGTAGACAAGTCGCAGCCTCCCACGGCGATTTCTGTGACAAGCAAGCGCGCCATGTTCAAGTCAGCCAATGGCTAATAAATAGGTAATTCACGTGTGATTTTTGGGAATATAACGTGATTTGTCGAGAGAAGAGAAAGGAATTTTTAGCTGACTTTATAATTTATTGTGAATTCCAGGCCACGTGCTGTGCTATATTATTTGGCTCGCGTGTTGTCGGGAGCCTCTACTACCGATCGGCAGCGTTTTCTGACCATGCTCAAAAAGTGTTGCAGGGCCCCTTTCATGTGGCACAAATGTTGGGCAGAACGTGGTCTGCGTATATACAGTGAAACCTCGTTAACTTAGTCACACTGTCACACATTATTGGTCACACTACTGCATTATGTTGTGAGGAGTAGTCCCTAGTGGCACTAATTGTGGCTCTGTGTGTGTGGTGCAGCAGCAGCAGGATGCAGCATGTGTGCTGCTTCGCCGAGCACAGCTGTTGCAGCAGTCGGGACGGCATCGTGACTTCATCGAGACTGCCAAGCTGCTTCACGAAGCACACTGCCCACCCATACAGACCCCCAACGAGTACACAGGTGAGCTGTGCTCAGTGGGTGACATGCAGGGGTGTGTTTGAGGCAAAGTAAAACATACTATGCTGTATGGCCCAATGGCGTGTCGTGATGTCGAGGCCTGCCTCTTCACTGCTCCGTGCAATCGGCGACAGTTTTCTTACTAATTGTCCAGGAGTTGTGTTGCACAATTCTTTTGCAAATGGATAGAGGCTGATTTGCACCTGACAAACTGTAGTGAAAAGCAGAAATTTGAAGTCGTCACAGCTGCAATACTACACTGAACAGTAAATTGTTTGTGTCTAGTGCAGCAGTCGATGTATTTTTGGGATGATCATGCTTTGAAAGACGCAGTGATATTTTACTGAAAAACCTTGATTTAACAAACTTGAGATTCAGCGGGAAGGTGCATAGCTATCGAGAATAATGAGCGTAAATAACAAGTCAAGTATTTTTTGAAGTGAAAACGTATTTGACATGGCATTTGACTGTGTGCGCATGAATATTTTTCTGGACATAGTTGTGGGTGAAGCCTCATGTAAAGTTAGATCAGAGTAGCACCCATTCTGTCTCCTATTTTCGTGAACCTTGACTACAAATTTTTCAGTGTTGACAATGGGTACCACATAATCATTCACACACAAGAGCATACGGGGTGAAATTGTGACATACAGTAGACTCCTTTTAAATGAAACCTGAAGGGACCAAAAAAATGTGTTTCTTTTATGAGGAGTTTTGTTTATTGAGAGATAAAGAGGGTATAATATTTAAGTACGAAACCACGCATATTGTGGGCAGTTTTTCCATTTAAGCAGCAATTTCATTTAAGAGAATTTCATTTAATAGGAGTTAACTGCATGTAAAAACTGGGAACAGTACATCATCATCATCACCATCAGCATGACTATGCCCACAGCAGGGCAGAGGCCTCTCCCATGATCCGCCAATCGACCCAGTCTTGTGCTTTCTCTTGCCACGTTATTCTTGCGAACTTTTTAATCTCGTCGGCCCACCTAACTTTCTGTCTCCTCTTCGTGCATTTGCCTTCTCTGAGAATCCAGTCAGTTACCCTCAAAGACCAACGGTTATCCTGCCTACATGCTAAATGCGTGCCCCATGTCTATTCCTTCTTCTTTATTTAAAATATGATATCCTTAATGACAATTTGTTCTCTAACCCACTCTGCCCTCTTCTAGTCTCTTAAAGGTTACACCTATCATTTTTCTTTCCATCGCTCGCTGCGTCGTCCTCAATCTAGGCTATACGCTCTTTGTAAGCCTCCAGATGTCTGCTCCGTAGGTAAGTACTGGCAAGATTCAGCTGTTTTACCTTCTTCCTTGAGGGTTAGTGGCAGATTACCATCCATGATTTCAGAAGGCTTACCGTATGGGATCCACCCCATTCTTATTTTTCTAGTTATTTCATTCTTATAGTTCAGCTCTGCAGTTACTACCTGTCCTAAGTGCCCCGCCGCGGTGGTCTAGTGGCTAAGGTACTCGGCTGCTGACCCGCAGGTCGCGGGTTTGAATCCCGGCTGCGGCGGCTGCATTTCCGATGGAGGCGGAAATGTTGTAGGCCCGTGTGCTCAGATTTGGGCGCACATTAAAGAATCCCAGGTGGTCGAAATTTCCGGAGCCCTCCACTACGGCGTCTCTCATAATCATATGGTGGTTTTGGGACGTTAAACCCCACAAATCAATCAATCAATCAATCAATCAATCAATGTCCTAAGTAGACATATTCCTTTACAACTTCTAGCGTCTCTCCACCTATCGCAAAGTGCTGTTTCGTGCGAAGACTGTTGCACATTACTTAAGTTTTCTGCATATTAATTTTAAGACTTACCGTATAAACCAGAATATAAGTCGAGATATTTTCAATAAAACAACGAGCTAAAGTCGCCCCTCGTCTTATATAGCGGTATCTAGCCGACAGTGCACCGCTGTCTGGCAACATGTGGCTAGCATCTGCATGAGAAGCTGGACACAACCATATTTACATTCAAGTCCAATAGCAGGTTATTATTTTTTTTTTCTCTTGTCTGTTTCTTTGTGTTAGTGATTTGCCTCTGATCTGTTCTAAGTTTTCGCTCCGCTTGACATTGTTTCAATATTAGTGGTCTTTTTCTTGACATTGTTTCAATATTAGTGGTCTTTTTTTCGTTCACTGAATATGAGTAGCGGTACGAGAAGGCAGTACTCAGCTGCGTTTAAACTAGAGGTTTTTGAGTTCGCAGAAGCGAATGGGAATATGGCTGCTCAGCACCGTGTTGGTGTATCAGAAAAAAGCGTGCGCTATTGGAGGGTGCAGAAAGGGAAGCTGCAGATGTGCAATTCTCGAAAAATGTCATTTCGTGGGCGAAGTGTGGTTCATCCGCAGCTGGAGAATATGCTAGAGAACTTTGTGTGGGAAGTTCATGCGTGCTCGCTGCCAGTGACTGTGGATACCATTCGCAAAAAAGCTGTGGAACTCGCTCGAGAAGCTGGGCTCACGAGAGAAGAGTTTCGTGCGCCAAACTCTTGGGTGCGCCGATTCATGAGACGCAAAGGATTTTCTTTCCGGTGGCGCATATCCATCTGTCAGAAGTTTCCAGACAAGTTCGAGGACAAGCTTATAAACTTTCAGGGCTTCGAGAACCGGCTTTGGGAGTAGAACAACTACATGATGGGGCAGATTGACAATGCCGATGAGACCCCCGTGCGATTTTACATGCCTTCATCAACCATGCTCATGTAATATAGCGCCAAGGATATGAAGCTGTTGTCCACTGGCAACGAGCACTCGCGCTTCACCGTAATTCTGGCATGCATGGCAGATGGTAGAAAGCTTCCACCCTTCATCATTTTCAAACGTAAGACAATGCTGAAGGAAGTGTACCCGCCCGGTGATGTCGTTTGGGTAAAAAAAAAAGAGATACATAGACGAGGCCATGATGCTCGAATGGATACGAGTAGTCTGGAACCGTCGGCCAGGTGCACTCTTGCGTCTTTGCAGCATGTTGGTGTTAGATGCGTTTTGTAGTCACTGAACCGATGCTGTGAAGCGCGCACTGGGCGATGGAAAAACGGAGCTCACCGTGATACCAGGTGGTATGACATCCACCCTCCAACCGATCGACATTGTGCTAACGCCGTTTAAGAACCGAGTGCGGCTGGAGTACCAAAAGTGGATGTCCAGTAACAACTCAAAGACACCGACGGGCCGCCTACAGAGGCCTCAACTTGCGACTGTTCGTGGCTGGATGCTTTCCGCCTGGCGTTCCTTGCCGGATTCCATTATGGAAAATGCTTTCAAGAAATGTTGCATCAGCAACTCCCTGGAAGGCACAGAAGACAACGCACTGTGGGAGGCGGTCAGTGACGAACTCTCGTCTTCAGAAGACAGTGGTGCTTCGTCGGACGAATAGGAACAGTTGCGATGGTGGTTGAGGGAAGCTCCGACGATCGGGGTGCGGTGCGCCCTATTCGCAAATAAATGTCGTTCGGCAATTTTTGGTTGTTTTTCTTTTTTTTTTCTTTTTCGGTAACCTGAACTTAGGGGGCTCAACCTATATTCCCACTCGACTTATAATCCGGTTTATACGGTTTCTTCCTGCTTTCTGTGTCCAGTTTTATAATCATGAGCCGTAATTAGTTCCAGAGTTACTCATCAAGGCAATGTTATCAGCGAATCGCAGGTTACTAATATACTGCCCATTAACTCCTATTCCTAACTCTTCCCAATTCAGGGTCCTGAAAACCTCCTGTAAACATGCAATGGATAGCATTGGAGAGATCGTGTCTCTCTGCCTTATACCTTCCTTTATTGGGATTCTGTATATTTTTTTTATGGAGAACTATGGTGCCTGTGGATCCACTGTAGATTTTTTACAGTATGTTTATGAAGGGTTCTTTGATGCCCTGATTCTGTAGTGCCTGCATTACTGCTGTTGTCTCTACTGAATCAAACACCTTCTCATATTCTATGAAAGCTGTTTGTAGGGGTTGGTTGTTTTCTGCCCATTTCTGTGTTAGCTGATTGATAGTATGAATTCGGTCAATTGTTGAGTAGCTTGTTTGAAATCCTGCTTGTTTCTTTGGTCGATTAAACTCTAATGTCACCTAAATTCTATTAGCTATTATTTTTGAAAATATTTTGTAGAGAACGTACACTAAGCTGGTAAGCTTGTAATTTTTTCAAGTCCTTGACATCTGAAAGACTACCAGGGGGACGCCGTCTCGTGTGGATGTGAAAACATCGGCTCCGCGTTCGAAAATGTTTTTGGGCAGTTTTTCGTGCATTTGTGAGCGTCTTTTGGTGCTAGTCGACACATAAAACCGCACGGACTACATCGATACTACGTATTTCATTGTGGGTGAGCTTTTTGACCCTTTTCCAAGACTCTTCTGGTTGCCCATCTGCTCAGCTGAGCGCGCTAAGCTGAGGCTACGGCGGAGCGGCTGCCGGCCCTTCTCTGAAGTGTGTTTCAGCACTCTATGCACGGAATGTCTATGCAAGTCTCTGTCGATGGGGAGGATATCACTCCCGATGATCTTCAAGATTCTGGATGGTCTGTGGCTACCACTAAACGTTAAATTTCATGGGACGCACACCCTCAGGACTGAGACGTAAGGAAGCCTCTCCATGCAAGGCAACGCGTGGTCGCTTCAGCGCTCCCGGGCTGCGGTAAAGAAGCGTCTTATCGCTGCTTCTAGACTTCCTCACCTTCCAAGAGATCACCATCGAGCCATCGTGACTCCTAGAAATGGCCTGGACATGAGAACTGTGAGTCAAATTAAGTTCGCGAAGGCACTCACAGTGGCTGCAGCGCTCGGTGAGAAAGAAGTCATGGAAGACAAGGTATGCTCGAATATCATGCAGAACATTGCAGTTATAAGCACTCCAGCGGAGAGGAACGCCAGAGCGTATTCCAACATCACCGCTATTACTCTCGGTACTGCCAGTTTTGATGTTAGTGCCTACCGAGCTGCCCCCGATGACACCTGCAAAGGTATTATCAGGGGTGTTGACGCGCACATCGGTCAAAAACAACTTTATTCACTTTTTGTACACCCAAGGAACCCGACTGCACTCCAAGTGAAAAGAATCAAGAATTCCACCACGGTGATCATCCTCTTTGACGGACTAAAAGTCCCAAATTACGTCATATGTGGAAATAGTTTGTTTCGCTGCACCCTGTATCGTTGACAGACGGATGTCTGTTATGCCTGTGGAAAGCTAGGTCATTGAGCCGATGTTTGTCCCCATCCAGAGGAGGCGATCTGTAGAGGGTGTGGTATGTCATCTTCTTCTGAGGATCACGTCTGCACTCTAGAATGCAAGTTGTGTGGGGGTCCACATCTCACAGCAGACAAGACGTGTAAGCATAATTTCCAAGTGCCCTACATAGTCCGTCGACAAGATGAGAGCGACGGATGCAATGTATTGTCACAGGTAATGTGTATGAGCCATCAACTGTAGGTGGAATCCCTTGGAAGTGAAGAAAGAAAGGGCTTTTGCGTCCTGGTCTGAGGGCAAGCAAGAGTCGTTTCGTGGCTGTCTGTTATTACGTTCGCGGCACTGGTGGAGGTGCTGGGCAAATGCGCCTCGGCTGCAGAATTTCAGCCGACACACCGAGCTACTTGGAGACAGCTACAGCTCCCACGGCAAGAAGCAGTCGCCGCCTGCGAGGGCTATCTTCCGAGTACAGTCCCCTCTCTCAAGACGAGATGGCAACTTCAACTAACAACCAGGCGAGTCAAACCAACGACGCCTATTCTTTTCTCCCGCATCTTTTTCATGCACCACAAACACCACGCTCATTTCATGGAGACATTCATGAAGATGTTGACGACTGGCTTGACCACTTCAATCGAGTTGCCAACATCAACGAATGGGATGAAGCTCGCAAGCTGCGGAGAGTTTACTTTGCGTTAGAAGACTCTGCCAAAACGTGGTACGAGAATCACGAGGGTTCCTTTGCGACGTGGCATGAGTTCAGCCGACAGTTTCGTGTTGCGTACCGCAGCACTGAAAGGAAAGAGAGAGCGGAGCAGGCTATCTCGTCTCGGAACCAACAACCCAACGAGAGAGTTTCGATGTTTGTCGAGGACATGCTTCGACTCTTCAAGCGTGCTGACCCTGCAATGTCCGAGAAAAAGAAGGTGCGGCATTTAATGCGTGGGGTAAAAGAGCAGCTCTTCGCCGGACTCGTGCGCAATCCACCGACGACTGTGGCATAGTTCATAAATGAGGCAACCACAATGGAGCGTACTCTCCAGTATAGGTCGTCACAGTATGAACGCCACGACGTGACCCCTGCTGCATGCTTTATTGGGGCTGACAGCGAGAGGCATGCCCTCGCTGAGTTCATAAGAAGCGTCGTGCAGGACGAGCTGCGCCAACTCCAAGCAGCGGGACTCCAACCACCCGTAAGTGCTCTCGCAGACTTAATCCGAAATGAGATCCGACAGGTGGTCACCCCACTCGCGCCAACAAGGCCTGAGGCCCCTGTGCTGACCTATGCGGCGGCTCTGTGATCTCCTGCACCACATGGCCCTGATCCCACCATGGGGAGAATGAATCAGGCTAGCCATCGATTCCAGGGCACCTCTTCGACTCCGCCACCCGCCTTAAGGTTTCCGAGTGCACCAACTTATCGTCCGTCTGGATCATGGCAGAACACCACAAAGGCTAGCGTGTGGCGTACGTCCGATAACCGTCCACTCTGCTACCACTGTGGCGAAGCGGGTCACGTCTATTGTAACTGCCAGTACCGCCAACTTGGTCTCCGTGGCTTTCACCCTGATGCTCGGTGCCCGCGTTACGGTGAGCGTCCCCGCGACATCGAAGCGTACCTTACGGGCCAGCAAGCTCCTCGCCTTGGTCAATGCCCCCAATTGCGATTACCATCACCTCGCCGCCCCACGTCACCTAGCATTCCCTCGTCATCTTATGCTCCTTTCAGAGGCTGGTCTCCGAGTCCCCACAGGGGAAACTAGAAACCGCGGCTCCTGTGGATGAAGCCCCGTCCCAACGAACTGTCAAAGAGCCTCCTTCGACGCAAAGACCCGACGAAGACAGTTCTGACTTTCCAGTCATTTCCCAAAGTCATAAGACTGTTTCCGCCAACATCACCTAACACGTCGATAATCACGTCGTCACTGCCCTCGTCGACACCGGCGCCGATTATTCGGTTATGAGCAGCGCCCTAGCATCCCAACTGAGGAAGGTAACTACCCCTTGGCAAGGACCGCCATTGCGCATGGCAGGGGGCCACCTCGTCACGCCGACTGGAATGTGCACAGCCCGTGTTCGAGTCCATGCTTCGACGTTCACAGTGTCTTTCCTCGTGTTACTTGTGTGCTCCCGTCCACTCATTCTGGGGCTGGACTTTCTTCGCAAACACGGCACAATTATTGACCTACGAGACTTGCAGGTGTCGTTCGAGGACCCGTTTCATCCTGAACCGGAAAACGCCCGCTCATCGAAGGCTGCCCTACGTGTATCATCCGAATCTGTTACTCTGCCTTCCCGCAGCAGCCTTTTTATCAACGTTGAATGTGACCAAGAGGTCCCCGATGCTGTAATTGCAGAAGGAAATTTATCCCTGCTTTTTGCACAACAAATCTGCGTTGCCCGAGGTATTGTTCAGCCCAGTAGAAAGCAGGCTTGCCTATTAGTCACGAATTTCAGCGAGGAGTATCGCCATCTTACCAAACACACTGCGATCGCATACCTTGAGGATATTGCCGACGTCCCTGGTCCCTCAACATTATCTGCTCTTTCGTCGTGCGACGATTCCGCCATGACATTTGCAAGCACTCTCGACGTAAACCAGGGTCTCCCGTCTGCACAACGGGAATGTCTTTTGAAGCTACTCGGCTCATTTCGGGACTGCTTCGCTACGACTTTGAAAGTTAACCAAACACCGCTTGCCAATCATCGTATCATCACCGAGCCTACTGAGAGACCCATTCGACAGCATGCCTACAGAGTCTCGCAAAAGAACAAGACGTTATACGCCAACAGGTCCAGCAGATGCTCAAGGACGATGTAATCCAGCCATCGACCAGTCCCTGGGCGTCCCCTGTTGTGTTAGTAAAAAAAAAGATGGTACTCTGCGATTTTGCGTCGACTACCGAAAGTTGAATAAGATCACAAAGAAAGACGTGTATCCTTTACCACGAATAGATGACTCGCTGGACCGCATTCGCAATGCTCGTTACTTTTCTTCCATGGATCTACGCAGCGGCTATTGGCAAATATTTGTTGATGACGCGACCGCGAAAAGACCGCCTTCATTACTCCTGACGGACTCTACGAGTTCAAGGTCCTTCCCTTCGGCTTATGCTCGGCACCAGCTACTTTTCAAAGAATGATGGACACGGTTCTTTCTGGGCTAAAATGGCAATCATGTCTTGTCTACCTTGACGATGTGGTCGTCTTCTCGGACACGTTTGAGCAGCACGTCCAGCGCTTACAGGCAGTTCTTCAGGCGATTCGAACAGCTGGACTTTCTCTCAAACCTGAGAAATGCCACTTTGCATTCGAGGAACTGAAATTTCTTGGTCACGTCGTCAGCCACGCCGGTATACACCCAGACCCTGAGAAAACGAAAGCTGTTGCCGCATTTCCTGTTCCAACGAACAAGCGCGACCTCCGCCGATTTCTGGGACTCTGCGCATATTACAGACGCTTTGTCAAAGGCTTTTCTAAAATCGCTGAACTGCTAAATGAACTTACGAAAGACGGCGTTACCGTTTGTTTGGGGTCATGATCAGCATCACGTTTTTGACACGCTACGAAACCATCTCCAAGCTTCACCTGTACTCAGTCACTTTGACGATAACGCTGCCACAGAGCTACACACGGATGCCAGCAACGTCGGACTTGGAGCTGTACTGGTTCAATGGCAAAATGGCGTAGAGCGCATGATTGCCTATGCAAGTCGAACACTATCATCTGCAGAGAAAAACTACTCTGCAGCAGAAAAAGAATGCTTAGCCGTTGTTTGGGCTATAACAAAGTTTCGCCCTTATTTATACGGTCAACCATTCAGGGTAGTTAGCGACCACCATTCTTTATGCTGGCTCGCCAACCTCAAAGACCCTTCCGGTCGTCTAGCACGCTGGAGCCTTCGGCTGCAAGAGTTGACGTTACAGTCATTCACAAGTCAGGACGCAAACACGCTGATGCTGACTGTCTCTCACGTGCACCAATTCGAAGTACGAACATGGACGTTGAAGAGGACGATACATTCCTTTTCTCTGTGACTTGGCTCAACAACAACACGACGACATGGAGCTAAGCCCGCTGATTGACTACCTCGAAGGCCGAAAACGCAGCCTTCCTCGAAACTTCGCACGTTCGCTGGCCTCGTTCTGCATCAGGGATGGAGTCCTCTATAAGATAAATTTCGACCATACCCAGGCTACTTACCTACTGGTTGCGCCGACCTCGCTTCGGGACGATATTTTACATGCTTGTCACGACGAACCATCATCCGGACACCTTGGCTACATGCGCACATCGGAAAAAATTCGCCGCTCATACTACTGGCCCCGCCTCGCGAAGACAGTCAAGCAGTATGTCCGCACATGCCGCGACTGCCAACGCCGTAAGACTCCACCTGTCCGACCAGCAGGACTATTACAGCCTATCGTCACGCCGAAGACACCATTCCATAAAATTGGCATTGACTTGCTCGGCTCATTTCCCACCTCTTCGTCTGGAAACCCGTGGATTGTGGTTGCCACCGATTATTTAACGCGTTACAGCGAAACAAAGGCCCTGCCCAAAGCTACCGCAGCCGAAATCGCACAGTTTTTTGTCACCAGCATCGTACTTCGTCACGGAGCGCCAGCTGTGATAATTACTGATCGTGGTACAGCTTTCACTACAGGAGGAGGAGGAGGAGGAGGAAGGGAAGAAATGAAAGGCAGGGAGGTCAACCAGACGCACGTCCGGTTTGCTACCCTGCACTGGGGGAAGGGGTGAGGGGATTAAAGGAGAAAGAGAGAGAGAAGTGAAGGGCAACGTGTATGTTGGTGGGACCTTGTCCATTGCACGCTTATAAGCGGTCGCGTAGTCCGGTCGTCTTCAGAAAACTTAGCAGTGCCCGCGTCGCTTTGCTGGCCAGCGACGCGTAGAGCCATGAGCCAAGTATCTTCTCTTCGGAAAAAGGTCTACTGTCTAGTGTCTCCAACGTTTCGCGTAGCAAATTGCGTTCGCTCGCAAAACGTTCACATGAACACAGTAGATGTTCTATTGTCTCGTCAGTGTCGCACGATTCACATCGGCAGCTATCCGCCATTCCTATGCGAAAGGAGTACGCCTTTGTAAAAGCTACTCCTAACCACAGGCGGCACAGTAAAGTTGCATCCTGGCGGGAGAGGTCCGATGGAACTTGAAAGCTTTCTCGATGGGTCCAATTTGTGTAGGCGGCGGTTCCTGACACTGGGGTCACTCAGCCAAGTTTCCGACATGGTGTTAGCGAACGAGTGAAGGCCCCTTGCAGCGTCGGTTCTCGACAATGGAATTGGGGTTGTCTGGGCGTCCGCGTGGGCGGATCGGGCAGCATTATCAGCAAGGTCATTACCGACAATACCACAATGTCCCGGTAACCACTGGAACACCAAGTCATGTCCTTTCGATAAAACTTCGTGAATCACTTCTCTTATTTCATTCACTAGTTGTTGGTGCTCCCGCTGTCGTAAAGCTGATTGCAAGCTCTGAAGGGATGCCTTGGAGTCACAGAACACAGCCCATTTTTGAGGTCGGGCCCTCCGCCAATATAAAGTATAGCCGCACGTTAAGGCGGCAAGCTCCGCTGCTGTGGATGTTGTCCCTATGCGACAGTTTGAGCTTTTATAGGACCTGGTACGCCGGGATGACAACGCACACCTGTGGAGCTGCCGGTCAGCGAGACCGATCCCATCGGTGTAAATGTGGGTCCTCTGGCCGTATTTTTCGTTGAGTAGTGACAATGTCACCTGTCGTAGAACCCACTGTTGCATGATGGATCTTGTTAGTTATTCCCGGAATAGTGAGGCACACTGTGGTGTGTTGTAGGCACCACGGGGGGGACGCTGGTCTTGTTGCGGGAGTGAAGCCAAAAGGGAGGCATTCTCTATGGGCAGAAATACTCTTTGAACAGATCGCGTGTGGTCTTTGAAGTGGCAAACACTGCAACATGGTGACCAGGAACTCGGCAGAGGTGTCTTATGTGGGCTCTCAAATTGTCAGTGGTGATGTATGTTCGAATTGGATGCTCTCTTGCGATCATAATTGCCCCGTAGGTTGAGGTGCATCGCGGCAATCCTAGCACACGCGTAGTGCTTGTCCTTGCAGACTTTCGAGAGTGCGGATGTTCGTCTTGCACGTACTTGCCAGTAACGGCAAGCTGTAGCGCAAAAATCCCAGAAACAGTGCTCTGTATAGCTGCATCATTGACCTTATCGATGCGCCCCAAGATTTTTCCGCAGAGGAACCGCATTATATGGACATGGAAGTCAGCCTTCTCTTCAGGTAATTGCAGTGGGCACTCCACGAAGGTCCCTGTCAATAATCACACCCAGGAAGCGATGGTTCTTCTGGTTATGGAATAATTTGTCCATTGATGGTAACGGGGTATTGTGTCATGGCTTGCGGGTAAACGCAACCAATGCACATTTCTCCGTTGAGACGGAAAGACCTTGCTTGCGGAGATATGAGCATGTCAAGGTGGCAGCCTTGCTGGACTCTTGCACGTACTTGTAGACGAGTTACAGCCGAAGTCCATAGACAACTATCGTCAGCATATATGGATATGAGGATGGTACTTGGCAAAATTTCACGAAGTCCTACCATCACGAGATGGTTAAATAAAGTGGACTTAATACGGCGCCCTGAGGGACGCCACGGGAGATATAGTAATTGGTGGTAGGTCCATCTGAGGTTGTACAAAAACGGACCTTCTTGTCAAATAATCCTGGATCATTGGAACATCCGACCACCGATTCCAACAGCTTCCAACGAGTCTAGGATGGCTTATGTGTTACGTTATCATAAGCCCTTTGACGTCGAGGAAGAGTGCCAGTGGTATGCGCTTGAGGCTCTTCTGTGCTGGATAAATGTTGTGAGATCAATCACGTTGTCAAGAGATGATCTACCTCGCCGAAAACCCGTCATGCAGTTTGGGTACGTTGTACCGCTCAAGGTACCATTCTAGGCGTGTAAGTATCATCCTTTCCATGACTTTTCCTACGCAACTTGCGAGGGCAAACAGGGCGAAATGATGTCAAATCAAATGGTGACTTTCCTGCTTTGAGTAGTGGCCAAGTCTAATTATCTTCTAATCCCTGGGGACATTGCCCGCCAGCCATGAGTGGTTGTAATAGCTTAACAACTGTCCCTTTTCCTCCTGTTGAAGGTTGGCTAGAGCGGCGTAGGTGATGCCATCGGGTCCTGGTGGAAGATGATAGTCGGGAAGCCGCCAAAGATGCGCAAGTTCTTCTATAGTTGAAAAGATGTCCATTTCGTAGATGCGGGGTTCAGGGATAACAACTCCTAATGGTGCCAGCAGACCAAGGCGGACACACCGGCGATTCGCGTACAAAACTCATTTGCCACTTCAAGTTGGGTGTGGCCTGAATGTAGGGCTAAAGCCAATGAAAGGATGTCTTTGTTGGGAGCCAGAGCGCAGGCCACGAATAGGTGCTCCAGATGCGGGACAAACGGCTTTCGGGGATCCAAATGATTTCGCAGAATGATTTCCAGCGTTCCTGTGCAAGTTTGTCTAAACGTCGTTGGACTTTTTTCTGTATGCGTCCGTGCCAGCCTCAAGTCGCATATTGCTTTCGTCCGCCTGTATCTCTTCTCCGCCCTTCGGCGAAGCGCGCACAGTTTTTCCAGTTCAACGTCGAAATCTGAACGCTTGCCGGTGAACGGGAGGAGACAGGAAGCTTCCCTCATTGCCTCTTTGATGACATCCTCCAAGTTCTGGTCAGGGTCTTCACGGCATGTATTTTCCATGAGTCGCTGAAACTTGAACCAATCAATTCTTCGTATTGTGGTCTTAGGAAAGGAGTTAGTAAGACCCCTTATTCGCATATAAGTTGGAATGTGGTCACTCCCATGCGTTTCGATGTCTGAAAACCAGTGCACTTGCGACCGGAAGTTTTCTGGATACCAGAGTCAAATCGAGGCAACTGCTGTACGTAAGGCCCCGCAGGTATGTAGGACTGCCATCATTTAAGAAACATAGGTCATGCTTGGAAGCGAATGACACGAGGTTTCTCCTTTAGCGTTGATCGTCGAACTACCCCAGATTAAGTGATGTGCGTTGAAGTCTCCAGTATAACCCACGGGCCCGTAGTTGTTGTCAGTATGTCTCGTAGTCGGTCTTGTTCAAATCGTCCGGATGGATGGTGATATGTAGACACCAATGAGTGTGAATGACACTTTTTTCCTTTTTAACACGTAAGCAGACATATTGATTGTCATCATGCGGTTGAACTGCATGATGCACATAAGTGAAATCTGTGCGAATGTAAAACCCACCTTGCTGCGTTCCTCGCACGTTGGAAGAAACGAAAGATTCATACCCTGATAGTTTAGGAGGTTGTTGCACATTTGGTTCACATAAACTATCATAGGAATACGATTCATGAACATATACTGACGGAACGAAGAGATGCGGGATCTCAGGCCTCTCGCGTTCCACTGCATTTCGACGCTTGTCGGACTCGTTGCGGAAGAGAAAATTGGTCGAGCCATGGTTGCTACTGGAGACTTGCAAATACTGGACTTAGAGCATCCAGTACTTGTAGTGCACTCTGAGCGAGTGGAGACTTCAGGCTGATGCACAGCTTTCGCATGGCATCAGCAGTGTTCGGAACATTCTAATGACTTCTGTGTCCTCCTCAGGCAGCTTGTCAGCGGCTGGCTGGAGTGATGTGACGTCGATGTGCGCTTGGGATTTGCAGGTGGCTGTGATTTCGGCAATGAAGGCCAAACTGATTCATCTGCAACTGTGCAGCTCGTTGTTTGTTGACCGCGCTGGCCGCCTAGGTCTGGGAGGCAAGGGCGGTGGAAGAGAAGGGTGTGGAGTGGTGCTTTCGATGTAGCGTCTGCGGCGTTCTTTGATGAACTGCGGCGACGGTGACGCCTCTTTCGGACGGTCCTGGCAGCCTCTCGATGCGACGAATTGTCTCTGACCATTTGTTTCAATACCGCTATTTCTTCGGATTTTGGGGCATTCTTTGACGAAGCTTCATGTGACCCATGACAATTCGAGAGCATTTGAGGGTAGTTGCTTCGCAGTCATCCACAGAATGGGCTTCCGCGCAACGAGGACACACCGTCCTATTTTCGCATACGCTTCTCACGTGGCCCATCTTCATGCACTTATAACACTGTAAGGGCTTCGGTATGAAAGGTCGCACTGAATGCCGAAAATGGCCCACCTTTACGTGTGAAGGAAGAGTGTCGCCCTTGAACATGATCTTCAAGCAGCGTGAGTTTCCCAAACGGACAACTTTGCAATGACGCTGGCTCAATTACCGGTTTTTACCAGAACAGAACATCGAAGTCGGAGCTGGGAAGGCAGTATCCACATCGTAGATGACTCCAGTGACGACGTTAGAGCTCACAGGAATGTAGGAGCGAACTTTCATTCCCCCCAACTCGTTGACGTTGCAGTACATTAAGTGCCGCAGCATGCAAAACGTCGATGGCCAATACGTTCTTACGCGTGTTCACTCTGATGTCTGTGATCTCGTTTGGCACGAGTCCTTCCAGCATCACCGAAACAGATTGCCTGTGAGGCGCTTCATGTTTCCGTCCGGTACCTCAGGGACAAAAAGGATAGTGTTGTCACGGGTCTCTTGGCACTCTGTCATTCAACGTACTCGATGACGACGAATATGTTCTGACGTTCGCCTCTTCGCTTTACGGCTCAGCACCAGCTTAAAATCGTCGTCGTCAGAAGGCTCTTCGCTGCTCATTGAGTAACCAAGAGTGCCCTCGCTGTCGTAGTCGCTGTAGAGTCCGTACGCTTCCTGGATGCGGCCACCGACGCCGCCGTAACTGGCGGACGTCCGTGGGGGTCCACGTCCATCACCGACGGACACGGATGTGATAATCGCGAAGTTCACTTAAAATTAGGTGAAAAAAGAGGAGCACCTACTGAAACTGCGATCTGCTAAGCAATCACTTCGTCGTCCCTTTCACTACAGAGATGCTT